>APFE030601216.1:116690-146924 GCA_000404065.3 Pinus taeda | reverse complement strand
TTTTCTAATTTCAAAAATCCTAATCTTATAATTCTAAACTTTTTTACACCCATTCCCTTTAATTTATAACCACAAACTACATTAACTCTATCACCTTTAATTTGAAATGTCTATACATAAAATAATAAGGCTGCATAGTTAGCTTTGGCTTAGCTTAAATAATATATTTTGATGTCACCATGTGTTGTAAGAAGTGCTCCCAACAATGATAAAATTGTAAAATGAATTATATGAATATTTGTTTAACTATATATATATCCACGAAAAAGCCAATAAAATATATTTTTTTTGTTTGCTAAGTTTTGTGAGTTGTGAGAGATGACTACACACTTAACATTTGGCTTGAGAAACGATAACCCATGGGCATTTAATCCATAAAAATCACCCAAGGATCGCACTTGACCTAGAGTTTGGAACACGTGACCCTCACACATCACAGTGCCTTAAAATGCTAAAATACTTTAACTAAAACGATTTATTTTTTTTAATTGCTCTGAATATTATATGAATAGTTAACATTCAAATATTTTATTTAACATGAACATCAAAATATTTTGTTATGCCTACATTTTTCACATCAAAACATTTATATTTATCTTTGAAATATTTTATTTATGATTTATTTTAAAATGTCTATTTTCTTCTTTTTTTTAAGTTTTTAACAAACTCACTTCCTTTCTATATAGATAGAGATTAAGCTAATATTAAAATATTAGTGAACAAAAATATCTCAATATTTTATTTAAAACTTGAATAATGAAATTTAAACAACTCTTAGTTATTGGAAAATAAAATTATCAATTTCTTTTATCACTTTTTAAATACAAATTGATATAATATTCCATTTATGATTGGCATAGAAATTATTAGTATATTTTTTTTAAATACAAATTAATATAATATTCCATTTATGATTGGCATAGAAATTATTAGTATATTTTTTTTAAATATCATAGGTTAATATTTCTCAAGAAAGGAAAGAAATAGACCTATTTAATGCATTCACATATAATATCATTATTATTTTCAAAGACATTTCCTCTATGATAAAGAAATAGTAAACTTGATTTAAACCCTTGAATGTCAAAAATAATCCAGTAAATATGTGAAGTTGTGAAATACATCAGCAAGCTTAAATGTATAAATTTATCATTAAATTTTCAAAAGATTAATTTTTTAAATTACATTGATTGGTGAAAATGTCGATGCTTTATTCTTCGAAACTCATACATTTATGTTGTTTGGATATAAAAATTGATATTGCTGTGAACTCCTCCATCACAAGGAAAAAATAAAGTCAACTGAATCATATAAAAATTATTGGTAAAACAATTTTTCTATTACATAATTAAGAAATGGATAAAAGAATAGAGAAACAAAGTGAATCTCTCACCTCTCTTTTAACAATCTAGATACCATAACAAAGAAAATGGTTAAAGCAGATTAATAAAGGAAATCTCTTACACCTCTTTGACGTGCTATGGCGACCCCTTTGGTAGTTTGTGAAATACATTTTCAAAGAAATTTCAAATCCAAATGATTTAATAATAAAAAATAGTGCATTGTACGTAACCGGGATATGGATATGCATTAGATGTGGCATATACAAAGGATGGTCATTTTTAAGTCGATTGTTGATTTCCTGAATATTTGGAAATTGGATAGACATGGCTGCAGTTAATTTTTTTGACCTCACCCATGTCCATTCAATTTCCGAATATTTAGAAAATCAACAATTGATTTAAGCTCAAGGTCAAAGGATAAAGACGGAATCCATTGCAATGATGGATGGTCTTTGAGGTGCCCAAACGCGAAATGGTGACTACATTCATCATTCGTGAAGCTCACTGTAATGTTTGAAAACCAACAACGAATAATACTATCCTAATGCGTATCCATCTAATGTACGAAGGATCTACATAATATTAGTGAGAGGCTCAATTGTACAACAATCAACACGCAGAAGAAATAGCACAGATTAAGAATCACTATATAATAAAAGAAATGATATGATAGCCAATCAAATATAAAAAATTAAAAAAAAAATATTAAAAAAATATTTTTATTAATGTTAATTTTAAAAATAATAATTTAATTTTTAATCCAACCTTAAAAACCCTGTTCAGACCAATAATAATAAAAAAAAACCAATCAAAATTTAACTTATTATATATATTTTTAAATTGTCATCAAGTTAGTTATAATGTCAAACATGAACATCAATTCAACAATATTTGTACAATGCTTGCTCAAACTTTCTTAGAGCACCCAATGCATTAAGCTATCACCTTTAATTCAAAACCTCTGTACATAAAATAACAAAAGTTAAATGACCATCATTCTTTATAAATTGTCATCATCTCAGAATATATGAGTAGCTATGTAGGTAATTATAATTATAATGCTAAAAAAAATTGTGCAATGTTTATCTAATTGAATCTTTATGCATATCTAAAAATAATTATTACGTTTATGTATATTTAAGGAGGAGGTGTCCAATCTTCTTTTTCTTTGTTAGCTTTTTGAAAAGATTGACTTGAAAGGTGTTGACATATTGATGGTAACATTATTATTTGCTACTCAAAATAATTAACTTTTTGGTTTCAACTATTCTTGTGATTCATCTTTAAGTGTATTTTTCTTTTTTAAGTAGGAGTTAAATTTTTGAGATCTCTTTCAACATTACATTAAATTTTTTCCAATCACTATTTATTCTTTCTCTATCAAATTTCAAAATTCTTAGCTATGCTAACCATTTTATTCACTTCTAAAGCAAGTTTACACATTCATATCATTTCCCCATTGTCTCGACACCCTCACACAAATTATTTCTCTTTCTCCCCTACACTAGTTCTAATATTGTAACGAACAAAGTTCGTATACTTCAGAGGAATTCTCTAATACCAATGTAAGGAACAAAGTTCATATACTTCAGAGGAATGCTTTGATACCAATGTAATGAACAAGGTTTGTTATAGCAAGTTAAACACTCTAAAAGACTTGGAATATGTAGATCTTCATTGAAGATACAAGAATATATATTAAAATGTATGAATGAAAATATGATGTTACAAATGAGAGTGGGGGTATACTTATATACCCTAGGCAGGTGTCCCTTTATGAGCGTTCATGTCCTTAGGGATATACCTCTTCATTAACTAATTAATCATTATTTATCAATTATTATTATTATTTACATTTACATTATTTATATCTATATTTTATTCATAAAATTGTCTTCTTCCTCAAAAATATATGTCCTCGAAGCTTGCTGATGAAAAATCTTGATTTTTTTTATGTTTCGAATGTCTTGTTATCTTGGAACTGTCATATTCATTAATACAAGTTGATATGATCCTTGGAGAGATATATAAAATTGTCACATGACGGAGAGATCTGACCATCCTAAATTAATCTTCTATGGAATCTTTCGATTACTAGAAATTTGTAACGAATTGTCATCATAGGACTGGATTGAGCTTACTTCAATATTCTTCAAAACATCAATTTGTTGTTTCTGTACTGAACGATACAAATATGTAACTTGATTGAGTTGTCTACTCTCGTGATTCAGATGTTGATAGATAATTCTTTTGGGTTGACTTTCTCTTATTAGGTGTGTCGCAATTTTTTTATTTTCTTCTGGTACTGCGATTATTAAGTTAGGTACAAAATCTTCGTTTGAAATTTTCACATGTAAATTGCAACATGTGAGTGTGTTTTTCCTTTAATTGGTTTATCCTCTTCTTGAGTGTGGTATTGATTGGTTCGGTATTTGTTCCTTTATCTTCAACTAGAGTTGTTACAACTAGAGACTTTGATACTTCCTCTTGAATACAATGTTCTAACTTGTCTTTTAACGACTTCTTGTCCCTCTTAAGCTTCTTAATTTATGTTACTAATTTTTCACTATGGTCCTTAAGTCAAAAGACTTCTTCATTTTTGTTAGTAGTGATTTTGTCAATTTCATTTTGCATATTTTGTAGTGTTTTTTTACCTTCTTAAAAAATTACTTTTGAAATATCTTGTATGTCTTGTAGTGTTATTTTTCTCTTTTACTATGAAAATGTCAAAAACTTCTTTTTCGTATTCAAGATGAAGAAACCTAGGGTTTCCATCCAAGGTGAACCTAAAATAATTTCACACTGATCGCTTCAAAGAGTTTGAACTGAGAATTGTGATATGAATTTATAATCTCCAATGTTTGTTAATTGGTTGTCATATTTTTTGTTGTCATAATAGTCTATTTTTCGATTATATTTGACTTGAGAATCACTAATTGGTTTGTGATTTTAGGTTTTATATTTTTTATCTTCGGCTAACAAGATAGCGATAATAACATATTTTCTCGCAATAGACCCTTTAATTCTAGATAGCACTGAGGCATAGTTATATGACGTTTCTGAAAATCTTCCTTCCTTTGTTTCCAAATTAGACTCTAATTTTTCTCTTCAATAGTTAACTCAATATATGTCTTTTGTCAAAATTATATTTTTTTCTTAATCACTTCAATCAATTAATCACTTTCTTTATAATTCTCCCATTTCTTTATTTTTCTTATAAATCATCAATAGATATTGTTATAATTTTTTATTTTTAACTTTTTTTTATTATTTTTTCACCCTTTAATATATCTTTTTATTTAAGCTTTTGAAAATATGGATCTTCTTTAACCTTATTTAATATATCTTTTTATTTAGGTTTTCAAAAATATTGATCTTCTTAATCTTCTTTGTAAGAGATCATTTTACAAGCCACTTAATTTATCTTTATCATCAAGTTTCTCTTTATTAGTCCCTGCCATCTGGAAATGGCCAGGGACTATAGTAATCGAAATGGGTCACTTTAGCATTAGTTTGTGTGATCTTTTATGACTTATATGACTTATAGCTTAATGTTTTTTTTGAGTTGAGTTTTTACGACTTATGAAATTCCAGTTTCAATTTGCATCGTCTTATTTGGCCTCATACCGAGGCATATGAGGCCAAAGCTTATGGTAAAATAGATATTAAAGCACCATTTGAAATGGTATGAATTAATATTAGCATTAAATCTTAAACATTTTATGCTAAAGCACATGGACCACTGCTACAATACAATAGCATATGTACCCCTGCTACAGCGTGTACGCTTGCCACCGCATGTACCACCCTTACATGTATGCCTGCCACCACATCTATGCCTTTTGTGGGCATGTAACAGGTGCCAACTTTCCTCTGTATTGTGAATTAACAATGTTAATATTTCTTTGCTTAAAGCGCTGCAATAAAATTCAAATTCATTCACTTGAATAGGTAGTGAACTCACCGAACGACGAACCAGGCACCAGGCGCAGGGTGAGAGCTAGTTGTAATTTTTTTAACCTCCTGTACGCATTATTTGGTAAGACGCTTTGCTAATTAATTTTCTATTTTTGTCCAGTTTCATATCCTGTTATTAAATGTTTCTATTGACATCTTCTAAGCCATGGTATTTTGCAGGAAACAGATTACGTACTTGTTGTGGTGCCCGTACATGTATGCTCAAATTGTTGTACGCGATTACTTGTTGAACCTCGTCTTGTGCTGTGTGCTACCCTCCCTTTGCCAGAAAATGATGGAACGATCACAAACTCCGAAGTACAGAATGGATTCGTTTGGGCTGAGAGCCAATGCGTTGATAGCAGATTTGTGTCTCTCAAGCGTTGCAACCAGAGAATGTTTTATCTCGCCTAAGGCCTTTGCCCAGATTTTGATTCTGGAATACGCAGATCCTATGTCTTTTCGAAAGGCCTCACTAATAAAGCTTGGTAACTTGACAGAAACATAGAAGGGTGGCACAGCAATGTCTACGGCACAAAATTATTATCTATTAGAACTGTGTATATCAAAATTATAGAAGATTTAAGAATTTTTCTCAAGCTAGTTATTAGAACAACACCGCACCTATATTTAAAGTGAGAAGATTATCTTGCGCGGGCCGAATAGATTGATAAAACCCTCGATAGGCCACCAAACCCGCCTGAAGCTTCTCAACGCCAAAGTGTTTCCCAAAGAACGATCTCCCTTTTTCAACGAAACTACCAATGCAAATATTAAATATTGTAAGCATTTACAGAGCATGTTTTATGGCAAATCCAAAAAGCAAAAAGAGCCACAATGTTATCATTTATTTGGTAAATTGCAAGCTTACACTCCCAGAGCTGCTTGACGAAGCACCACATCCATGACCTGCAATGCTTCTTGCGGAAGCGACACAGGCTCCCCTCCTAAGTACTGTGCCAGTTGCTTCAAGTGAATCGTTGCGGCCTACCTGAATAGCACGTGGTAAGTCCTAACCGCCTGCCAAAGCAAGCCCTCATCGGTGGAAGCCAACTATCTCCTGAATTCCATAATGAATAGGTGATATATTACTGCTCAGAAGGATGAAATCGATTTCCATAAATTTCGATATATTTACAGTCATGCTCAAAGAACTAGTCTCCCTGTGCTTTTCCACATTGGGGTCGCATCACATTTCGAGCCCAAGTGGTAAGTTTGGCTCCCTGCAATTCAAGTATTCCTAGATTTTACCAATTAGCCGATCCCCAATATCATAGTTGCTTCCAACATCCGAGTGCTTGAAGTGGCTTATCCATGCTTAAACTGCTTTTTATGGTTTCCTGAGCTTCTGCGCCGCTTGCTGCGAGCCCGCCTGGGCACTGCCCTCTGTGACCTGGGAGTCTCCTTCTAGACCAATTCCATCTTTGTACAATTAAAACCAAAACAAAAATTTATATGTATTACATATGATTCCAATTGCTAAAACTACAAAAGTATGCAACAAAATGGCAAGCGCTTTCTACAAAGTCAAAGTAAAAACAGCGTGCACTACTCTCTGCAAAATTTCATGTTTTCTATCACATTATTCGGTATACATGCAGGTTGGCCTTCATCGAACGTGATAGAGAAGCCTCCCAATCTGGACATTTGGTATGCATGCACCCCATATCCGGAAGAAGGCATTTGATATGCATGTAGGTTCGCGCTCATGGCATGAGAGATACATGGCTGTGTTGAGGCTTTTTTATAAAACACATGTATCAGTGACCATTTCATGCGTTGATATAATGTTGGTTAGATATAACATGGCCTAGACTATGTGTAATCTAATACTCGTCATGTGTACCAATCATTGTGCTAGCCTATGGTTATAGTATGAGCTTATACCTAGCACTGCTTGGGAATCACTACTATTAATCCATAATGATCACGTATTTCTAAATGTATACGTGTAACTCTGTGTATTCTAGTAATAAAGCTTACCATAAGAGGTTATTGACGTGATTTAGCTTACCTATGTCGTATGTATAAGCATGTATGTTGTTTCCATAATCTATCGTAAAGTTGTTATTCATACTAGAATATAGCACCTGTAATAATATACATAGATGTAGAGTCAAATATAATAAGAGTTTTCTCAACATGTTCCACTCTTTAAGCTGCATTGTACTTCTTGTTCATAATACACTCTAAGTAAAGCTCAGCCTTTTCATCTGGAACATGCTTGCCATTACACGTAATAGTCAGCAAGAGTACTGGTTAGGCTCATTAAGGACCGTTATACCTGACCATTAATTAAGCTCATATCATACTGGACTGAATCTCCCTTTTTTGTAATTCTACAACTTCTCACATGGTTGACACGCTGAATGTGCAAGGTATATTAACTTGGCTCAACGTATTGTCATTGATCAAATTACATTTCGTATATATAACTTATTCATGGTAAATCGCTTACCAGGCTATGTGTAATACATTAGTACAAGTTGAAATACTTTAACCGTAGTATGCAGTATAATAAACCACTGAACAAGCTTGCTAAACACTGCAACTAACAAGAGCATATGGCAGGGACTAGCTGCCATGTAGCCCGTCTTGTTTATAAATATAAATCCCCTTATATAAAGTAAGTATAAACTCCCTTATATAAAGTAAGAGTGAAATCTTCTTAAATACTTAATGTGGTTAGCCTATATCATAGGATATCCCTTCATAAACAATAATCTAATACTAATTCTGGTCACTAATATTGAACTGATGGTCACCCAACTTGGATTTTTAATTTAAAATTATTGATATTTGATGGTAAATAATTAGTTTGAATATGCAGGTGATGCACGGGCACGATTGTAGGGATAAACATGCAAATATCGATATGTACAGTGGTTTCTTCTTTTGTAGATCCAACAACAATGGCTTGGGGTGAAGGGGAGCAAGTGATAGGCATGGAGTAAGGTGAAGGGTAGTAGTTGATCAGTTGGTCAGTGACAACAGGTGACAGGTTTGCTTGCAACTAGTGGCGGTGTAGAGGCAAGACAATAGTGAATGTGATGTGGTTAGCGGGTGTGTCGAGGGTTAGGATCGACGACGTGGTCAGAGTTGGTGTCATGGTTGGTTTCCTGATTGATGGATTGTAGGAAACTCGACAACTGCATTGTAGTTTTTATTTTATTTTATATATTTTATATAGAAAAAATTATAGTTTTTTAATATATTTTTTTATTATTTTTATTTTTATTTTTAATATAATTTGTTGGACTCTTTGTTTTTAATAATTTTTTTTAATCTATATTTTTATTTTTTTTTTAATATTTAAACTTTTATACTATTTTTTTTTTAATTCTATATTATATATATATATGATTTTTTTACTTTCTTTTCTCTTCCCTTTTTTCTTTTTGTTCTTTTTTTTTAATTTTTGTTCTTTTTTTTTAATGGCTAAGGACCAAATAGTGAAATGGAGAATATCCAAAGCTTTATGAAGTGAAACGCTTGACTTGCATCGACAACAAGGTTGACAGATACTTAATAGCCAAAGGTCGGGATCAGACATGGCTCTGATACCAATGTAACAAAGTAAGTTCGTATACATTAGAGAAACGCTCTTATACCAATGTCATGAACAAATTTCATATACTTCAGAGGAAAGCATTGATACCAATGTAACAGACAAGGTTCATTATAGCAGGTTAAACACTCCAAAAGACTTGGAATATGTAGATTTCCATTGCAAATACAAGAATATATATTAAAGTGTATGAATGAGAATATGATGTTACAAATGAGAGTGAGGGTCGGCTTATATACCGTAGGCAGCTGTCCCTTTATGAATTGTCATGTCCTTAGGGACATACCTCTTCATTAACTTATTAATCATTATTTATTATATGTTATTATAATTTATTTTCACATTATTTATATATATTTTATTCATAACATTGTCTTCCTTCTCAAAAAGATGTCCTTAAAGCTTACTAATAAAAAATCTTTATTTCTTTTTATGTTTCGAATGTCTTCTTGTCTCAGAACAATCATATTTGTTGATACAAGTTGATATGATCCTTGGAGTGACATATAAAATTGTCGCACAGAGGAAGGATGTGACTATCCTAAACTAATCTTCTGTGGAATCTTTCGATTACTGGAAATTTGTAACAAACCGTCATCATAGGATTGGATTGAGCTTATTCCAATATTATTTGGAACATTAGTTTGTTGTTTATTTTATGAATGATACAAATACGTAACTTGATTGAGTTGTCTACTCTGGTGGTTCAGATGTCGATAGGAAATTATTTTGGTTTGACTTTCCCTTGTTAGGTTTGTGGCAATTTTTTAATTTTCTTCTGGTACTGCGATTGTTGAGTTAGGTACAAAATATTCGTTTGGAATTTTCATCATCTGAATTGCAACATTATGAGTGTGTTTTTCCTTCAACTAATTGATCCTCTTCTTAAGTTGTGGTGTTGACTGGTTCAATATTTGTTCCTTTATCTTCAACTGGAGTTGTTACGATTGGCAACTTCGATACTTCCGCTCAAATACAATGTTCTAACTTGTCTTTTAATGACTTCTTGCCCCTCTTAAGCTTCTTAATTTATGTTACTAATTTTTTGTTATGGTCCTTAAGTCGAAAGACTTCTTCATTTCTATCAACAGTGATTTTGTCAATTTCATTTTACATATTTTGTAGTGCTTTTTTACCTTCTTGAAAAATTACTTTTGAAATATCGTGTATGTCTTCTGGTGTTACTGAATTCGGCTTTAATGTAAAATTTTGTAGTCTTATTTTTTCCTTTTTGTATGAAAATGTCAAAAACTTCTTTTTCGTATTAAGGATGAAGGAACCTAGGGTTTCCATCCAAGGTGAACCTAAAATAATGTCACCTTGACGTCTCCATAGAGTTTGAACTGAGAACTATGATATGAATGTATAATCTCCAATGTTTAATTGTAAATTAGTTATGTCATATTTTTTATTGTCGTAATAGTATAATTTTTTGATTATATTTGACTAGGGAATCATTAATTGGTTTGTGATTTTAGGTTTTATATAATTTTTATCTTCAACTAACGAGATAGCGATAGTAACATCTTTTCCCGCAATATACCATTTAATTCTAAATAATACCAAGGCATAGTTATATGATGTTTCTGGAAATCTTCCTTCCTTTGTTTCTGAATTAAACTCCATTTTTTCTCTTCAATGGTTGACTCAATATATGTCTTTTATCAAAAATTATAATTTTTTCTCAATCACTTTAATCAATTGATCACTTTCTTTTTCTTCTTTATATTCTCCCATTTCTTTTTCCTTTATAAATAATATCAATGAATATTTTTATAAAAAAAATTTAAACCTCTTTTTTCTTTATCTTTTTATTTTTTATTTTTTTTTCACCCTTTAATATATCATTTTGTTTAAACTTTAAAAAATATTGATCTTCTTTAACCTTCTTTAATATATATTTTTTTAAGCTTTTGAAAATATTGACTTCTAATAAGAGATCATTTTACAAACCACTTAATTTCTCTTTATCATCCACGTTTTCTCTTTATTTATAAATATAATTTTCCTTTATAAATATAATTTCCCTTATATAAAGTAAGAGTGAAATCTTTTTAAATACTTAACGTGCATACTCTAATTAATAAGATAGTCGTTAATAAACAATAATTTAATACTAATTTTTGTCACCAATACTAATAATAATAATAATAATATAATTATGGTCACCCAACTTTGAGTTTTAACCTAAAATTATTGTTATTTGATGGTAAATAATCATTTGGAATAGTCGGGAGATGTATGGGCACAATTGTAGGGATAAATATAAAAATGTCTATATATACAGTGGTTTCTTCTTTTCCAAATATGACAGCAATGGCTCGGGGTGAAGGGGATCAGGTGCTCGGCAAGAAGTGAGGTGAAGGGGAGCAGGTGATTGGCTCAGCGGGAAGTGAGGTGAAAGGGAGCAGGTGATTGGCTGGTCAGCGGCAATGGGCGACAAGGTCACTTGCGATAAGCGGCAGTGCAGACGCGGGACAACAGTGAATGTGGTGTTGATATCGGGTGTGTCGGGGGGTTAGGACCATTGGCGTGGTCAAAGTGTTGTCATCGTTGGTTGCCTAGGCGATGGATTGTATGAATCCCGATGACTGCAACGTAATATTTTTTGTTAATTTAATTTTTAAACTAAATATATATATGTTTTTTTTTCCTTTTTTCCTTTAATATGATTTGTTGGACCTTTATATATATATCTATAATATATATATATATATATATATATATATATATATATTATATATATATATATATATATATATATATAATATATATAATATATATTAAGGAGTTGTCTATAATGTGATTTTTGGAGATTCCGGTGATGGAATCCGGTGGAAAGAAATTGAGGTTAAATCTTGATTTGTTGCAGTTAAAATGGTTTTTAACTACATATTTTGGATTCAGCACCCTGAAAAACCCCTGGGACGCTTTGATTGTGCAGAAACTAGCGATCAAACTTGCGATTCAAATAAATTGTTGCCGGGATTTTTGACGGAAAAATCCACTGGAAAGGCTTTCAAAAATTCGCGTTATAGACAACTGCTTTTTTTAACATTTATATTAATTTTTTTTAATTCTATATTTTTTCTTTTTTATCTATTACAAATATAATATATATATAATATATATATATGATTTTTGAGTTTTCTTTTTCTCTTCCTCTATATTTTTCTCTTTTTTTTAATGGTCAAGGACCAAATGGTGGAATGAAGAATCTTCAAAGCTTTATGAAGCAAAATGTTTGACTTGCGTCAACAACAAGGTTGACAAAGACTTAATAGCTAAAGGTCGAGATCAGACGTGGTTATGATACCAATGTAACAAACAAAGTTCATATACTTCAAAGGAATGCTCTGATACCAATGAAATGAACAAAGTTCATATATTTCATAGGAATGTTCGGATACCAATGTAACAAACAAGGTTCGTTATAGCAGGTTAAACACTCCAAAAGACATGGAATACGTAACGATTACTGGAAATTTGTAACAAACTGGCATCATAGCACTAGATTGAGCTTACTTCAATATTATTTGAAACATCAGTTTGTTGTTTCTGTTCTAAATGATATAAATGCATAGCTTGATTGAGTTGTCTACTCTCATGATTTAGATGTTGATAGGAATTCTTTTCGTTTCACTTTCCCTTATTAGGTGTGTGGAAATTTTTTGATTTTCTTCTTTGACTGCCGTTGTTGAGTTACGTACAAAATATTCGTTTGGAATTTTCACCATATGAATTGCAACATGTGAGTGTGTTTTTCATTCCACTGATTTATCCTCTTCTTGAGTTATGGTATTGACCGGTTTGATATTCGTTCCTTTATCTTCAACTGAAGTTGTTACGACTAGCAACTTCGATACTTCCTCTTGAACATAATGTTCTAACTTGTCTTTTAACAACTTCTTGTCCCTCTTAACCTTCTTAATTTGTGTTACTAATTTTTCACTACGGTCCTTAAGTCGAAAGCCTTCTTCATTTCTGTCAGCAGTGATTTTGTCAATTT
Organism: Pinus taeda; assembly: GCA_000404065.3. Lineage (NCBI taxonomy): Eukaryota > Viridiplantae > Streptophyta > Pinopsida > Pinales > Pinaceae > Pinus > Pinus taeda. The sequence continues at coordinate 134,047 of APFE030601216.1, read as the reverse complement.
CATTTTGCATATTTTGAAGTGATTTTTTACCTTCTTGAAAAATTACTTTTGAAATAACTTGTATTTCATCTAATGTTACTGAATTTGACTTTAATGTAACATATTGTGGTGATATTTTTCTCTTTTTGTATGAAATTATCAAAAACTTCTTTTTCATATTCAGGATGAAGGAACCTAGGGTTTCTATTGAGGATGAACCTCAAATAATGTCACCTTGATCACTCCATAGAGTTTGAACTAAGAATTGTGATATGAATGTTTAATCTCTAATGTTTAATTGTAAATTGGTTATGTCATATTTTTTGTTGTCATAACAATTTAATTTTTCGATTATATTTGACTCGGGAATCACTAATTGGTTTGTGATTTTAGGTTTTATATAATTTTTAACTTTGGCTTGCGAAATAGTGATAGTAACATCTTTTTCTGCAATAGACCCTTTAATTATAAATAACACTGAGGCATAGTTATATGACATTTCTGGAAATCTTCTTTCCTTTGTTTCTGAATTAGATTCCATTTTTTCTCTTCATTGGTTGACTCAATATATGTCTTTTGTCAAAATTACATTTTTTTTCTCAATCACTTTAATCAGTTGATCACTTTCTTATTCTTTCTTTATAATAATATCATTTCAATATCTTTAAAAAAAAAAAAAAAAAAAAACTATTTTTCTTTATTATTTTTATTTTATTATTCTTTTTCACCCTTTAATATATATTTTGTTAAGCTTTTGAAAATATTGATCTTCTTTAACCTTCTTTAATATATTTTTTTATTTAAGCTTTTGAAAATATTGTTCTTCTTAATCTTCTATAGTAAGAGATCAATTTACAAACTACTTAATTTTTCTTTATCATCCACATTTCTATTTATTTATAAATACAATTTTCCTTTATAAATATAATTTCCCTTGTATAAAGTCAGAGTGAAATCTTCTTAATTACTTAACGTGGATGCTCTAATTAATAGGATAGCCTTTCATAAACAATAAACTTATTGTGGTCACTATTACTGTTCAAACTAGCAGGGGACCAAAAGGGGATTTCTAAAGGGTCAAATGCTAGGCCAAGGGCAACAAATGGAGACATAGCCATTGTCACCTCAACTAAGGCTCCCTACTCTTTACAGACCTTCACTGATGGGAGGATATACGATATATATGGAGTCATAAGTGAAGGATAAATCAACAAATGGATATAAGGTGAATCAAACAACCCCTTTCCAGAAGAGGGTCAAGAATGGAGCTTGCTTGCTTTCTAAGCAAGGTACAATGTCTTCTAGGAGAAGGATGTGGGGATTTGAGGGTTAGGCTTATGGAATATGACTAGTGAAAGAGTTTCCCAATCCCTAAAATCCTTATTGAAATTGGTATCCTAGATGGTTCTTGAGAATTGTCTTTTTAAAGGAATGGAACCACACGGGGCCAAATGAACCCAACTTAGGTTAAGAGGAAATAATTTAGCAACCAATTGTGTTCTTAACCCAAACAAGAAGGGGGAAAGGATCAAAACAAGAATTTTCACTTAAAGGTGTCAAATTGATCCTATGAGGCAAGTCTAGCCTTGGGGATACCAGGGCAAAGTTTGATCTCAGAGCTAGGGCTTTGGTTATCTCACAAATCCACCATTGGAATGGCTTCAAAATTGAAGTATACCTTGAAGACACCCCAACGCATGAGAGGCTAGGAGATCAAACCTTTTAGAGGGTTACTTTGTTGGGAAAGTGATTCCCTAGGTGACCTAACTTGGCTAGACCTAGAAGAAGGTGAAAAAGAGTTGATTTTTGAGTGATCACCTCTTGGTAGATAAGTGCCTTAGTCTTGAGAGAATGGATTCTAAGATAAATATGAATGATGACCATGTTTCTTAGTCAAGGAGACCTTAAGACTACTTCATTTTTCTCTAAGGCAAGGGGAAGCAAATTTGCAGCTTTATACTTCAAGTTGCAAGAATTGATGGCTTATCAAGATGAATTTGTTGATAGAATTATACCTAGGAAATTTCATTCAAAATTACATGGCCCATACATTAAGAGATGCTATATAGAGACAAAATTCCACAATTTAATCAACAAATGCATGCAACATTTAGCCCTAAAAATAGCAAAATTCCCAATCCAATGTATATGACAAAGTAAAATAAGAATAACATTAAAATCATGTACTTACATGTAATTGAACATATCCAACTATCCACAATTTAACAATAGAGATGCTCCAAGATAAGATAAACCAAATCCAAACATCAAAATTCATCTATAAAGCTCCAATTCATCCTCCAAGAAAAAGTGTGGAATCCTCAAGAGAGAAAAGAGATCCAATCCAAAGTGATGATGAGCAAATGAACTCATCTCACTTGTATTTATACTCTAATGAGGAGTTTGAATTAGTCTCCTAGGCCTACATAAGCTCCAAAAATAAAACAATGTGGTAATAACCTATTTTTTGGTGACAATGTTGGGTGTGTGTTATATTCTTTCCACTTCCATCGCTATCTCTTTAGCTTCAGCCAAAGTGGAAGGCTTCTTATCCCTTAACACATAGGTGAAGTGGCCACCCACCACTTTTTAAGAATTTATCTAGAATATTGGCTTCGAATGGCTTCAAATGGTCAAGTATATCTTTGACTACCCTATCAAACTTTTAAATGAATTTTCACACATCTTCCCTTCCCTTGGTTATTGCGCTGAGAGGCACATTCTGCAACCCAGAATGACCCCGATGTGTAAGTATGTTTGTGTTCAAAATTAAATTTTAGCTAATGTCGGCCAACATAAAAATAAAAAATTAGAAATCTAAATAATTTTTATGTTCGTCTCTCCAATAAATAAGAAAAATGAAAATAGAAAATATGAATGTACGAAACGAAAATAACCATATAAATAATAAAAAAAACTACAATACAAATATCTCATTTGTTTAGATCAAAAAATGATCTCAAGCTTTTAATAGTTCTTTTATCATATACCTTTGAATTTGAATGGATCATAAACCTACCTTCAACCAATTTTTTTAACACATTAAAATTCCAGATTAGGTAAAATTTTAAACATCTTTACACTTTACTAAATCCACTACCATTTCTTAAATCAAATTAAAAAGGTTAATTCAACACAAAAAATCCAAAATCTTGTTGTAAAATCTTTTAATATTTCTTTTAATTAGTTATTTGTAAGTTGAATATTTAAAGGGAAAACCATACCCTATGGATATATTAAATCTCTATACACATAAATATTTCCATGTCAAAGTTGTGATATTCGAAAATATTCATTAGATGTAGTTTTATTATAATTTTGTTATCATGTCATGTCAAAAACATTATTACATATAATATTAGCATTGAAAGATTAATATTATTATTAAATCTAATATTAATATTAATATATGATAATATTAATATTATTGAACTTAATACTTTTAATTAATACAATATTGAATTTAATATAATATTTGTTTAGATTATAATGATATATATTAACTATATATATATGGGAGGGAAAAACAAAGACATAGAGTTATAGAGGTGGAGAGATAGAGGGAGAGGGATAAAGGAGAAGAGAGAGATGGAATTGGAAGGAGAGAAAGGGAGGGAAAAAGAATGACATAGAGAGAGAAAATTGGAGAGAGGTAGGAGGTGACAAGGAAGAGATGGAGAGAAAATGTTTATGCTTGGGGGTGAGAGAGACAAATAAGGAGAGATGGAGAGAAGGGAGGAAGAGAAGGAGAGAGGGAGGGAGATAGTGACAAATTTGGAGGGGAATAGAGAGAGAGAGAGAGAGAGTTGAAGGGGAGAGATAGAGGGAGGTGGGAGAGAAAGGGAGAGAGAGAAGAAGGAAGAGAGAGAAGGAGAGAGGAAGGGGGAGAGAGGAAGGTAAGAAGAAAGACACATAGAGAGAAATATGGAGAGGCGAGAGGGTCTGATAACGGAGATGGAGAGAGAGGGAGAGAGGAGCACAAGAGTGAAGAGAGATAGAAGGGGGGAGAGAGGGAGAGAAGGGGAAGAGAAAGAGTGAGGAAGAGGAAGAGGGAGGGAGAGATAGATAGATATGGAGAAAGAATGTGTATGTTTTGGGGGTGATATAGAAAGACAAGAGAGACAAAGGGAGATAGAGATATAGATGGAAGGTGAAGCTAGGGAAGAAGAGAAATATAGAGAGAGAGAGAGATAGATAAATATGGAGAGAGAGAGTATATGTGTTTGGGGGGAGGTGATATAGAGAGACAAAGAAGGATAGATGGAGGGAGATATATATAGAGATGGAGGGGGGAGAGAGGGAAGAAGATTTATTGCCTAGATGCATTGATTTCAGTGTAGATGGTGATTTCTAATCCTACTTGATTTCTTGCACTGAAGAAGATAAACTAAATTAGAGGGAGAGGAGGAATGAAGAGAGACAAAAGGAGAGTGAGAGAGGGAGAGAAGACTAAGAGAGAGAGGGAGACACAAATATGGAGGGGGAGAGAGGAGGAGAGAGGGAGGGAGAAAGTGACAAGGTTAGAGGGTAAAGAGAGAGAGAGAGAGAGAGAGATATGGGGGAAGAGAAAAGGATAGAGAGGAAGGACAAGACAGAGGAGGGGGAGGGGGGAGGAGGAGAGAGGGAGGGACAAAGAGATTAAGTTGGAATGGGAGAGAGGGAGGGAAGAAGAAAGTTATAGAGAGGGAGAAGTGGATAGAGAGAGAGGGAGTGACAAGGGAGATATGTAGAGTGTGTGTATGTTTGGGGGTGAGATTAAGAGACAAAGAAGGAGAGATGGAGCAAGATATAGATATAGATGGAGGGGGAGAGAGGGAAGAAGATTTCTTACAATATATGCATTTATTTTAACATACATGGTGATTTCTAATACAATTTGATTGCTTGCACTAGATGCCTTGATTTCAGTGTAGATGTTTATTTTAAATCATATTTGATTGCTTGCACTAGATGCATTGGTTTCAGTGTAGATGTTGATTTTTAATGATATTTGATTGCTTGCACTAGATGCATTGGTTTCAGTGTAGATGTTGATTTCTAATCCTATTTGATTGATTTCACTAGATGCATTGATTTCAGTGTATGTGTTTTCTAATTCTATTTGATTGCTTGCACTAGATGCGTTGATTTCAATGTAGATTGTTATTTCTAATGATATTTGATTACTTGCACTAGATGGATTATTTGATTACTTGCACTAAATGCTTGATTTCAGTGTAGATGTTGATTTTTAATGATATTTGATTGCTTGCACTAGATGCATTGGTTTCACTGTAGATGTTGATTTCTAATCCTATTTCATTGATTGCACTAGATGCATTGATTTCAGTGTAGATGTTCTCTAATTATATTTGATTGCTTGCACTATATGCATTGATTTCAATGTAGATGTTTATTTCTAATGATATTTGATTACTTGCACTAGATGGATTTATTTCAATGTAAATGTGGTTTCTAATCCTATTTGATTGCTTGCACTAAATGCATTGATTTTAGTGTAGATGTTTTCTAATTCTATTTGATTGTTTGCACTAGATGCATTGATTTTAGTGTAGATGTTGATTTCTAATTATATTTGATTTTTTGCACTAGATGTATTGATTTTGATGTAGATGTTGGTTATTTATTATATTTGATTGCTTGCACTAGATGCATTGATTTCCATGCAGATTTCGATTTCTAATCCTAATTGATTTCTTGCATTAGATGCATTGATTTGAGTGTAGATGTTTTTTTCTAATCATATTTGATTCCTTGCACTAGATGCATTGATTTCAATGTAGATGTTGATTTATGATTTGATGTAACTGGATGTATGATGGTACATTAATTTTATAGTGATTGGATTAACAATGTGATTGATTTTAGTGTAAGCACAAAAAAAATTATTGACAATGTGCACTCATTTTTGTGTTATAGTAATTCAACCTATTAATATTGGAGAGCAAGACAGAAAAGGTACGATGTTTACTACAATAGCTCAAGTTAAATATTTGAATGGTTTACGATCAATTACACTTTTCATATAATTGATATGAAAATATGGAAAAACTAATAGGAGTGAAAATAATAATAGTAGAAGAAAATAGTTTAGATTGATCACAATGAAGAGTATTTGTAATTTAGCACATTCTTATTATTCAAATTTTTTTCCATTCAACACAATTACATTGTCACTTTGCATTCAAAAATTTTATTTCATCATTTTTCATAATTAAAGTTATTAACAATATCTATCATCTCAACGTATTAAAGTAACTCAACAAATTTAAAATTAAAACTACTCTTCAATATATATTTAGTAATACCTTGAGGCACACTATTAAGAATTAATTAGTTTTCAAACACTATGATACCTAAAATTAAATGAAATGATGTGCAATATCAATCCTCTTACAATCTATGGACAAGATTGTCTTCCTTGTTCATCACCAACTAAATAGTAATAGACAATTACATACACATATAGAAATATAACACAAAATTTGTAACATTCACAAACATTACCATCAAAATCCAAACACATAAACACAAAAACCACTCAAAGAATCCAAATGCAGACACACACAAACCACTCAAAACATCCAAACACAAACGCACAAACCATTCAAGGAAAAAAACATAGACTAAATTAAAGAACAAAATTATATGGTCATTTCAAGAAAAGGAAACATAATGTAAATTTCAAAGTATGAAGATAATCTCAAACATATAAATAATAATGATCATATAAAAATATAACATTGTTTCCCTTATCTGGAACTAGCCGAGATCCATCTAACTTCGGATCTATCATGCGCCGAGAGGGATCAAATCCCTCGAGGTGTAAACCTTTCCTCAAATTCTACACTCCAAAAAGAAGGTTTGCACCTTGATGGATTTTATCCCTCTCGGCACATGATAAATCCGGAGTTAGATGGATCTAAGCTGGTTTGGTAGAATTTTTAAATGTTAAAGGTCCCTTGGGCATTGCATGACCACCTCTTCATGAATAGGTCTTCAAATTCATTAGAGTCTTGTATGCATGTCAGGGAAGGCTAAGGTACCAATCTCTTGCTTTCCCCTCAAGTGATAGTCAGCAAACATAATCATAAGCCTACCTTCATCAAAGATCATTCTAGGGGACATTTGCCAATAGAATTCTTCAATAAAACCATGGGCAGTCGAAGTAGCATCCCCTTTGAACTTGGGTAACCATCGGTTATATTTTTCAGGTAGTGGTTTGGGATCATCACTCAAATTCAAAAGGGAAAAGACACTAACCAAGTGCCTTTCACTCTTAGTCATATTGGGTTGATCTTGTTTTGGATCAGGGTTAGAGCTAGATGGCATTTTCGGAGATGGATCACTGACCTTTTCAAATTCGGGGAAAGAGTGGTTCCAACAAGTGATGGAGTTCACTCTCCCTTTTCACAACCAGTAGGAGAATTTTAAGGTCTAAAATGGGCCTCCTAAGAAAAATGTACAACCAAAATAAACTTTATAAGAACCAATAGGATTCAAGATGATGATGTCAACCATGATGCATGATTCACCATTTTTGGAGTAAAAAAGTAAAAGGTTAAAATATTATTAAAATAATAAAACTATTTTTTCAAATCGTATTTTCAACTTATATCCTTAATATTTTACTTAAACTTTGAGCAAGAGTACTAGCTGGATGTGAAATTCAATTCCTAATCCAAGGAGAAAGCATGTTGCATACTTTCGATGGACGCTACTACATGAAAAATGAGAAATACATGAAAAAATTTGATTGCAATCACGTTTTTAATGTATTTCTCATTTTTCGTGTAGCAGGGTCCATCGAAAGTATGCAACATGGGTACTCTTTGCACAAGGAATCAAATTTTGCATCCAACGAGTGTTTCCGCTTGAAATTTGAGTAAACCCATAGGGAGATAAGTTGAAAATACGAGTTGAAAAAATAGTTTTTTTCTTTTTTCCCTCTAAAATTTGATGATGTAATATACTATTAGTTTATAATTTCCTTAGGAGGCCCATTTTATACCCCAAAATTCCCCTAATGAGCCCTAGTTAAAGGAGGAATGTTGTCACCTTCAATTAAACAAGGGGTTTGGACAATGAGTGGAGTCGCCAAAGGAATGCTTTATAGATATCATCAATGAATCAATCCCTCAATGATTCAATAGGGAGGTAGACCTTCTTCCTCCCTTGAAACAGTGCCAAAATGTTACTGCTCAAACTAGAAGGGGACCAAAAGTGGATTTCTAAAGGGTCAAATGTTAGGCCAAGGGAAACAAATGGATACCTAGCCCACTGCCACCTCAACTAAGGCTCCCTACTCTTTACTGAATTTCACCAATGGAAGGAAACCTAGTATATATGGAGTCACAAATGAAGGATAAATCAACAAATGGATATAAGGTGACTCCAATAATCCCTTTCTAGAAGAGGGTCAAGAATGGAGCTTGCTTGCTTTCTAAGCAAGGTACAATGTCTTATAGGAGAAGGATGTGGGGATTTGAGGGTTAGGATTAGGAAATATGACTAGTGAAAGAGTTTCCCAATCCCTAAAATCCTTATTGAAATTGGTATCCCAGATGGTTCTTGAAGAATAGTCTTTTCAAAGGAATGGGACCAATGGGACCAAGTGAACCCAACTTAGCTTAAGAGGCAATAATTTAGCAACCAATGATATTCTTAACCCATAAAAGAAGGGGGAAAGGATCAAAGCAATAATTTTCACTTAAAGGTGTCAAATTGATCCTATGAGGCACTAACCTTGGGGATCCCAGGGCAAAGTTTGATCTTAGAGCTAGGGATTGGGTTATCTCATAACTCCACTGTCAGAATGGCTTCAAATTTGGAGGAGGCCTTAAGGACACACTAGCGCAAGAGAGGCTAGGAGATCAATTTTTTTGGAGGGCTTGGCTAGACCTAGAAGAAGGTGAAAAATAGTTGATTTTTGAGTGACCACTTCTTGGTAGATCAATGCCTTAGTCTTGGGAGAATGGAGTTTAGGATAAATATGAATGAGGACCTTATTTCTTAGTCAAGGAGGCCTTAAGACTACTTCACTTGCCTTCTAGGGCAAGGGGAAGCAACTTTGCAACTTTATATTTCGACTTGCAAAAGGTGATGGCTTATCAAGATGAATTCGTTGATGGAATAATCCCTAGGAAATTTCATTCAAAATTACTTGGCCAATACATTGAGAGATGCCATATAAAGACAAAATTCCACAATTTAAGCAGTAAATGCATGCAACAATTAGCCCTAAAAATAGAAGAATTCCCAATCTAATGTATATGATAAGTAAAATAAGAATAACATTAAAAGCATGTACTTACATGTAATAGAACATATCCAACCATCCACATTTTGACAATAGAGAACCTCCAAGATAAGATAAACCAAATACAAACATCAAAATTCATCCATAAAACTCCAATTCATCCTCCAAGAAAAAGTGTGAAATTCTCAAGAGAGAAAATAGATTCAATCCAAAGTGATGATGAGCAATTGAACTCATCTCACCTGTATCTATACGCTAATGAGGGGTTCGAATTAGTCTCCTAGGCCTACATAAGGCCCAAAAATAAAATAATGTGTTAATAACCTAACTTTTGGTGACAAGCCCACCAAACTAGCTCACAAATGAAATTATTAGCCCCTTAAGAGGTTGAATGATAAATAATACATGTCGTAGGGCCCTCCAAGAGGTTTGATGAGGTCCTGTTGAAGCCCCGAAAATCGGGTCTACAACAAGGGGGATACCCACGCGGTCTAGACCTTGGTTAGTAGCTTCTTTTTCGTTTGGTATAGTGGGTCCGACTGGGGATATGGGACCAGTTTCCCAATTTATGTGTGTGTGTGTTGAGAATTGATATTTCCTTTCTAATAATTTCTAAGTAAAATACTTTTATCCTAAATCTAATATAATTGTAATCTAATGAACAGAAACATCTAATTCTAAAACTAACCTGGGATTTAATCTTTCAGTTATGCGATCTAAAATGATTTCAAATGGCAATTGGTAATAAAGATCATTCAACTGCTATGAGAAAAGAATTCAATAAAAATAAACCATTTCGTATAAAAAGTTAGAAGAAACAGTTGTGGAAAACATATCGTGTAATAAGTTACTGATATATTAAGCATAAATAAATAGCTATCACCGTACAAAAATGCCAAATGATAACTCAAGAATTCAAGCATTCATATATAAATAACTGAACATGAATATCACATTAACACATACGCAGAAATAGTTAAGAGATAAAAGTACCATTCATAACTAGTTCTACTCATGAGCTTAAGCAATAATGATCTATCTCTTCTTAGTCCAACATCTACTAAGAGTACAAAAGTGCAACATCAGTAGTAAATATTAAACACAGATATCAATAAATCCTGTTCCATTCATTCATCAAAACCTCCTCATAGGGTGCAAAAGTGCATGTCCTGAGGACAAGTTTTTGACAAATTTCAGGGCCCTTCTCTAAATGCATGAGAAGGGTTTAAATACTACTAGCTAAATCTAAAAATAATTTATTACAAAAATGTAGGATGCGGTTTAAATGACCGTCCTCATTTCAGGCAAAAATAAAACTAAATTAAAACTAAAATTGAATCTAAAACTAAAACTGACAACTAACTATCTTTGTATGTGTTCCTTGTATTCACAAGCGTTCAGCATTTGCTTGAGGAGAGTTGGCTGGCTGACTTCTGACTTTAGCTGCCCTGGGAAAACGAAATCGCAAGTGTTGGCTCCATTTTCTCGGCAGAATTAATGATACATTTGAGAGTCATGCACTGGCTGTGTGGTTTTACCAAGTACGTCTAGTATGAATCCCAATTCAACCTAGTTAACCTTTTGATGGAATTTGCTTTTTCTTGAGCCTTCTGTCTCCAGCTTCTCTATAGATGCTATACATTTGGTAAATATTTATATACCACTTGAAGATATCCTTGATAAATACCATTGGTTTTAGAATTCAATTTTTGCCTTTCGCCTTTAGCACCTTTTCCTACAAATTTCCAGGCTTTCAGGCGACTAAGCGATTAGAGGCTTTCCTTTTCGAGGGGTTTTGCCCAGCGATGCACGCGCTAATCGTGCATTGGAAACTGCCTCTGTTTCTCGATTCGGGTTTCCCTAGTGTGATTTTTGCCTCTTGCACGCTTTTTATTAGAGGATATAAACCTTAAATTTTGTGAAACTAATGACTCCATGAGTTCTTAGTTCTGAGTTTTAAACTGTCGGTCTATTATCTCAGCATTATCCAGTACCCATTTGACCATGTCTGTATATGGAAGAATCTTGGGCCTTGATGCTATTCGGTGCAAGAACGAACATGCTAGTTATGTAATAGACACCTCAGACGACCCGCGTGAATCTGCAGTTGTTGTAACCTCCATTACTCTGGGATTTTCTTCCTCAAGTAGGCTGTACATGCTTTCCCAAGTGGTAATACCGGCATCTTTGTTACAGGTGGTGTCTGTGTATAAGGGTGTCATTTCTTTATCTTCAAAACTCAGAGCTTTACCCTTCTTTCCCATAATATCCTGAACACTGTTATGTATACTTCTCTGCTCTTCGCTCCTGCAGTTTACAAATAAGGTAAGAGTAATGATAAGAAAAAGGTGACCGGAAAGCTTTAAATGCCAAAAACATATAAAATATATCACCCTACGTGAAATGGCTCTTCGATCAGATCAAAACCATATTTCATTAATGATTGTCAACTAACTCATTAATTAACATTAACGCATGTAACTGGGCATCGGTTTATGGAACAAGCTTTTTCAAACGACGAGCCCTAAAGATTTGTGATAAGGCAATTTTATGATTTGCTTCGCAATATCGCTAATCCGTTCCATGTGGCAATCACCTATTAACGTGTTTTCTGCGAAATGTGATTTGTGAGACTCATCATCGCATATCAGCAGTTTGAGGCATTTCACTTTAAGTGATATTTGAGGCACGCGATGCGATGAGTGTCTTTTAATGCATGATTTCGCATCGCGATTTCGCAATCTTAGGATTCTGCTTGTAGGAAAGTATCCATTACCTTTTTGCGATGTGACGTTGTTTATTGAGAAAGTGGATTTATGCAAACTTATCATAAAACTTAAGTCTTTTTAGATTTTTCGGGTATTCTCCTAAGTTTCGGATAGTAGGTTTTATTCAAAAAGGGAATACAAGCACTAATTTATTTATTTTTTATTTTTTGAATAAGGGTCCCCACTTATTTAGTATTAGTGATAAAACTAAATAAGAAGGGGGGTTGTTGCTAGCCACAACAGGTCCATAGGTGCCATAATGAAGAATAGGACCCTCAAAAGTGATGGGTAAGAGGTTGGCCATGTGTTCTCTAAACAACAAACCTATGGTGCTCCTAGTGGGTGTGGGGAACAATAATAACCTCATGGGCCTCCAAATGATTTGAAGATGCCTGCGATCATCTATAAGGGCTATAATGATGGTGAAGGTGATGCCACATCACCCTACAAGTCCTGGGTCAGCTACCAAGAACATGGTACATATGTGGGGCTAGTTGGGCAAAGGTGAACCATGTACATCTTCCTTGTCCAATAGGCGAGTCTCGAGCAATCTCTGAACATGTTTGGGGATCCATGGAGCATTGTCTACTGCTGTGGAGACCCATGGCTATCAACGCACACCCTACATGTGCCAATGTATCCCTATGGAGGGTTAAGAAACTGTATATGGAGACCAAACACAAGGTGGAGACCATCTGCAATCCTGCATAAGATCCAATGTGACTCCTAGCCTTCCAGTACAAAAAGTCATTAGAGAAATCGAGTAAAAGAGCTCACCAACCATGGACCATAGGTGGGGACTTCATAATGGTCTGCCCTTACATAGTGGGCTTTGGCATGTGCTAATTTCTCCAAACTCCAAATGGGATTAGGCAAGTATCCTATTAGGTGGTTTCTACTTCTAAAGGGGATAATAGGTTCAAGGTACATCCTTCAAAGGTGGTGGTATGTGATAGAGAGGTGAATGTAGAAGGGATGAGAAGGGGAAACCCTAGGCCACATGTTGGGTACAAGGGTAGCTAATAAAAGGTAAGCCCACACTTGGGTATATAGTGTGTAGGAGGGAGAAATTGTGGTACATGGGGTGCCCCAGTCTTGATTTTTCCACCCTTCTTTATATGTCTTTTTCCTTTTTATGATTTTTCTTTGATTAACTCCTTGGGCCTCAAGGAGTAAGAGCATGATGTGTGAGATATAGCAATGGATACCCCCTTTTAAGGTAGGGCGGTTCATTTCCCACCAAGGTTAGGAAAGTCATGGGTTCCTATATGATGAAGGAGGCTCATAGAACCTGTAGGAACCAGAGTGATGACCATGATGATGGAGTAGAGCTCGTGTTTTGGATTTTTCCCACATTCTAAGTGTGTTTGTCCTGTCCATATTTTACATTTTGTGGTACATTTTCCTGTTGAATGTGGCCAATTATGTTTTTTCTTTTCGTTTTAGCTGCATCAACCTTTAGGGCATCATTTGAGGCCTGACCCAAGATGTGGGCAGGGGGAAGGGGAGAGCTAGCCATGTGTGGACCCAATGGAGGAATGTGGAACTAGGTGGGAGAAATGATGAATGTGGTAATAATAAGTGGAAAGGGGGTAATATATGCAGATGGGGTAGCGATACCACGCAACCAAAATCAAGGTTTCCAGTGAAATACCATCCCTAAATCTAAACGGTCAGTACAAGAGATCCGATAGGACTATAATCCAAGGTTAACACCAAAAAGGGTACTAGGGGACAAGAGCACAGACCTAACCGATTATTTCCACCGAATCCGCCCATTAATCCATACCCAAAAGTGTCCATGATAAGCAAACTGCGATGCTCAATTACCAAATGACAAGGTGTACCTTTTAGGTTCGAGAGGTCCACCTTCAAACATACAATCATGGCATGATGGATGAGGGACCACATGGTTGACTAAGGTGGTAGAGAAATGGCATAGTTAGCTAGTTGGTGGCTGCAAGGGGTTGCTGGCTATCGACTGAGGACCATCTTGGAGAAAAAAAAAAAAATCTCTTAGGGATATCATCCACAAAATGGTTGGTAACAATCACCAATCTTGAACTGATGGTCACCCAACTTGGAGTTTTAACTTCAAATTACTTATATTTGATGGTAAGTAATCCGTTTGAATAGGTGGGAGATGCACCAGCACGCCTTTAGGGATAAACACGCAAATGTCGGTATGTATTGTAGTTTCTTCTTTTGTAGATTCAACAACAATGGCTCGGGGTGAAGGGGAGCAGGTGATCAGAAGGGAGTGAAGTGAAGGGGAGAAAATGATCGGTTGGTCAGCGACAACGAGTGATAGGTTCGCTTGCGACTAGTGGTGGTGCAGATGCAGGACAACGATGAGCGCGGTGTGGTTAGCGGGTCTGTCGGTAGGTGAGGACCGACAACATGGTTGGAGTGGTGTTGCGGCTGTTGCTCGGACGATGGGTTGTACGAGTCCCGATGACTGCAATGTAGTCTTTTTTGTTTTATATATATATATATATATATATATGTGTGTGTGATAAAAAAAATTAATATTTTTGTTCTTATATTTTTTTTTTCTTTTTAATATAATTTGTTAGACTCTTTTTGCTTTTAATCATTTTATTTTTATTTTTTTATTTAATAATTTTTTGTTGTTATTTTTTTCTATAATTTTATTTTTTTTATTTTTAATATTTAATCTTTATACTATCTTTTTTTAATTCTATTTTTTTCCTGTTTTTTAATCTCTCTCTCTCTCTCTCTCTCTATATATATATATATATATATGATTTTTTGACTTTTCTTTTCTCTTACTCTTTTTTTTGTTTTTGATTTTTTAAATGGTCAAGGACCAAACAGTGATATGGAGAATCTCCAAAGCTTTATGAAGCGAAACACTTGATTTGTGTCGGTAAGAAGGTTGACAAAGACTTAATAACCAAAGGTCGGGATCATATGTCGCAATGTAACAAACAAAGTTCGTATATTTCAGAGGAATGCTTTGATACCAATGTAACGAACAAAGTTCATATACTTCAAAGGAATGCTTTGATACCAATGTAACAAATAAGGTTCGTTCTAGCAGGTTAAACACTCCAAAAGACTTGGAATATGTAGATCTCCATTGAAGATACACGAATATATATTAAAATGTATGAATGAGAATATGATGTTACAAATGAGAGTGAGAGTTTGCTTATATACCTTAAGTAAGTGTCCCTTTATGGTCATTTCCTTAAAGACATACCTTTTCATTAACTAATTAATCATTATTATGTGTTATTATTATTTATATTTACATTATTTATATCTATATTTTATTCATAACAAATATCTCGACAAAAAATAAGATGAAATGCAACTGCAACAAACAATGAAATGGAAACATAGAAAAAGTACTTAATAAACTATGTCATTGTGCTTTTTAATATACACCATAAACACATTTATATATAACTGTGAGATAGTTGAGATGCTCAATGTTTTATAAAATATCAAAATCCACTCTATTTATAATCAAATTGTGAATCGGTTAGATGTCCAATAATATTATTTTCAACCATGATACATTGTTATGATTTTTTCTTGATAGAAAAAATCAACTTCAATAAGAACAAGGGGATTTGAAAGCAATAAGTCCTTGTCGTGCTTAGTAAGCACTTTTAGGATAAAGTTCTAGATTCACTCTAAGCACTTTCAGGATAAAGTTCCAGATTCACCAGCGGTGGATCTAGTTTATCCAATTTAAGTGAATGTTCCAGTCGTAGCCTTCATGGGAAACTGATAGAAGGAACAAACAAATTGAACTAGTTGAGTTTTTTTGGCTTTACATTTGCTGCCTTTCCAGACAAATGCATCAGGGCTTTCCATTTGTTGTCTGTCCAAGCAAATGCATCAATGATCAAGGCATTTGGAGATGTATGAAAATAAAACTAACGAGAAAAAAACGTATGTGTAGATTTGTTAAAAAATTTGAAGGCACGCTAAATGAAGGGTATTCATTCTAGCTTGCTTGCATGGATATTATACATCCCATGCTTTCTCAAGACCAATTCTACAAATACAAACACAGTGAAAGGGTGCTTAGTATGTAACAAAACGAAATGCATTTCCCAACATTATCAATTTATCATATATGATTGGATTTATAAGGTTGAATTGAACTGAACTTCATTATTGAAACTATGTATAACTATGTATTTTCAACAACGGTGCAACACGTTGCAAGAACAATGTTTCTCGTGGAAGTATAAGCATATTTTTGAGGCACAATGTGTATAACTATGTATTTTCAACAACAGTGCAACAACGTTTCCCGTGGAAGTATAGGCATATTTTTTATGCACAATGTGTATAACTATGTATTTTCAACAACAGTTCAACACTGTTAGGCCCCTATACTACTAGTGTAACCCCTTATTGTTATTAGTATAACTCACTTATTATATTGATGTACCCATGTAGTGCCCATATTGTTACTATTGTGCCCCATAGAAGCCCACTATTGCTATTATTGTGCCCTTACATTATTATTGTTATGTCTGCTCTGATTATGTTATGACCCCTTAAACTCCTATATATAGAAAGGAGGTCTTTTCATTTGTATCATCGAAGAATTGTTCATTTATGTAATGTAAAGGAGGTTTCCCCCTCGAAGAGGCTGAATTCTAAGGCGTGGATCTATCTTTTCTATCTTTTCTTGAGCTGGTTTCATAACATTTGGTATCAAAGCTTTGGATTCTAGGGTTTTGTTGCTCCAAACAAGTCATCGTGGCATTTTCGCTATAACTTTTTTCTGCAATATTTCAGAAGTTGAAAAAAAAACCATTTGAGGAGAAATCACGCTGAACATCGGGTTCGAATTTCAGAGCTTTTCGCGCTATATTTGTGGAGATATGATCTGAGGAAGTTGGTCTTTTTGCAAACTCTTGAATTAGATTCCAAACAGCTGACCTGGGGAAAATCGTCATAACTTTCTCTCTGGGGATCAGATTGAAATTTCGTAAGAAGGTACAGAAAGAGGACGGGTTGTAGTTTCTTGTATGCATTTTTCAGATTCAAAGGTCGAAACAGTGACACGTAGCACTTCATACAAGTTCTCTCTTCTAGAAAGGTCTATAATCAGGTCATCTTGGGAGATTGTGCATAACTCTTCCTTAGAGAATCCAATTTGGATCAGACTTGTGGCATTGGAACGAGGACACAGAGGGCTACTATAGGTCGCAATTTCAGAACTTAAAGATCTGAAAGTACAGAGTTACAGTCGTTTCAAGGTCGAGCTCCTAAAATCAAGAAAAAGCAAGATGAGGAAGTTTGATGGCAAGGATCCGGTAAATTGGATACTTCAGATGGAGCAATATTTTGATCTACAT
>APFE030601216.1:71612-88447 GCA_000404065.3 Pinus taeda | reverse complement strand
CCAAACTCACTAAGTCCATAGCCTTCCATCCTCAAACTGATGGCCAGACAAAGGTCGTCAACAGGATGATCGTACACATTTTGTGCATGTACAACTCAAAGCATCCATGCACATGGGACGAGAGCCTCCCCTATGTTTAGCACAGCTACAACCGGGCTCTCCACAGCTTGACTGGCCACAACCCTTTTCAGGTGGGCTTGGGATTCCAACCACTATGTCCCATCAATGTGGCCATGCCATTTGCATCTACTCACACAGAATCTGCTAATGTCCAGTCCGAAACAGATAAGGTAAATAGCTTCATTGAGCACATCCAACATATTCGCCAGCAGGTCCATGACATTCTAGAGAAATCAAATGCCAAGTACAAGCAGCGACATGATCAACATCATGTGCCACACAAGTTTCAGGTGGGCGACAAAGTCTGGTTGCATTTGCAAAAGGAACACCTTACTGGAGCTTATCGGAAACTCAGACCACTCTGATATGGTCCTTACACCATTACCAAGGCTATGGGAGACAATGAATTTAAGCTCAGCAATCCCCCATTCCTTGGCCTGCACCCAGTATTCAATATGGACCACCTTCGGCCATACTTTCCACCATTACTAGACACATCCGACATCGCAGAACAACTCACACCCACAGAGGTAAACCCAGATTGCATGGAACAAGCTACAACTGATCGGATCATGGACACACAGATCAAGCACAATCACCAACAGAATATTCAACTGTATTGAGTTGTCAAAGTAGGCCAACTCCTTCACCACGGCAAGTGACTCACCAGGGACCAAGTTCAGCAGAAGTTCCCTCATCTCATGGAGGAACTCAACGCAATGGGGACCATTGCTTCCTAAGGGGGGAGGAATGATCCAGGTGGATATTGGTGGCCACCCGCTAATCCCACTTGGATCCCCACCAGTGCTTCTTTCAGTTTTTCAGTTTCCTTAATTATAGCATAGTTTACTATTTTTAGCAGTTTTTCAGGTCCTAAACTTATGGAGTCGTTTTGAGGCCCTAAATGAAGTTTTTGGGAAATCTACCGCTAGTGATTTTTTGCCTAAAATTGCCTTTTTCTTAGAGAGATCTTTCCAACAGGCTATCATGCGTGTCAAACGAAGATAATATGACCAATTTGCGACCCCGGGAAGTTGGCTATCTAACTCACCCTAACGGGGCCCACAAACTCTTGGTGTTACATCTCCTCGGGTTAGGGTTTTGGTCGTTTAGGGTTTTCTCTTATTGTTCAATAATAAAAGGGCCCTTGAGCCTCATTATAAGACAATTCAGAGGCATGTAGCCTCCACTGCATATCTGTCTTTATGGTTATCTCTGTATTGTATTGCGTTCCTGTTTAAATCCGGATTATTAGTCCATGAAAGTCTTCGACATAATTTCTGAAGCATGCTTCCGTATGTTCGGTTTAGAATCAATTTATCCTGTCTTTTGAAGGTTGGAACTTCAATGTGGCAGGACAATGAGACGCATTGTTGTCAACACATAAGAGTGTATGACACTTGGAAGAAGTCATGGCAACTATTGAAGAAGCCATGGCAACTTTACATGCAGCGATAGCGGTGATTGTTCTCTATTATAAGATGGTTGTTCTCTATTATACGAATGAAATAAATTTTGATTGACATTTGATTTAATGCTAGCATTAGTTGGAAGCTAAATTTCTAAATTTCTAAATGTGAAGCGAAAATATGATATAACTTATGGTTTTAGCCTCCCTGCCTTGGGAAGAGGCTAAATAAGATGATCAAATGGATTTCTGTTCAAAAAGTTTGGCTATTCGGCATAGTAGGTAGTTATTTAGGATGATAATCAAGTTAAATAAATGCTAAAACCAACATTTCGATTACTATAGTCCCTGACCTGTAATATCCCGTTTCAGAGATATCCTCCAAAACCCCAGTAAACTCCAACCAAATATGTACAAATGATATAATAACCGGGAAACTCAAAATGATAAAAATGATAGTGGTGCAATATATAATAATATAAACGTGCAATATAAGCAGATACTCAAGAAATGTAGAGAGAAATGCAAAGTCGTTTTATTATACTGAGCAACAAAATGAGTACAGGTGGTGATCAGAAAGATGGCACCTCGACTTGCACAAGGAAAGTGAAGAAATACACTCAAAATAGCAAAGGAATGGCCTCTCTCAGAACTACGTGGAAGCTGTTGGAGAAATGTCATGCTACTACTGCTGTTGGAAATCAAATGAGGATTTGGGGTTGTTCCCCCCCTCGGAAAATGCTAAAAATTTGGAATAGGACTCTATTCAAGAAACCCAGAAAACCCGAGAAAGATTTCCTGGAATAGCCGAACCCTGAAAATCACCCCCTCGGGGTTCTGCGCAGTCCCTCAATGCTCTGCGCTGCCACTAAATCAAATCCTCCTGAAATCTACCCGAAACCTCTACCAAAACTCTCCAATATGCAAGGGTTGATCCCTTGCTCAATCTCCTAGCACAAATCCTATTGCAAACCCTCAATCCAAAACTCCTACCAGAAAGAACTACGTCATCCCTCTCAGTGTTGCACAGTCCTCCAAGGTGCTCAATTCTCCTGCCAAAATGTTGATGAAACTACTACTGAAATGCTAATGGAAATACCTTGCCCGAGCAGGCACTTGAAGTCACCCGGGGCTAAGGGTGAGATCTCCGAACGGAGACACTCAATGCACTAAACAGTGTTGCAGACTAGCTAAATAGCCAGCGTGCTCTAAGTCGAAGTGACTATCTCAAATGCTTATAACTGAATGCCAAAATGTGGAAGCGCCTCTTTCCTTTATAACCTTTGTCTCTCTCAATCCCAAGGCCCACCTTCTCCAACGTAATTCCTCTCTTGCCACGTGTTACTTCCCTTTTGCGCAATCCCTCCAAGTGTCTGCTTGGGCTCCATCTCTGCGTCCCCCTTTGGCCCCATTGGCTCCCCTTTAAGTCACAACGTTGTGCTACTAGGAAGTGACTTTTATTCTATAGGTGAGTCATGACACCTTTCCCTCACCTTTTTGTTCATAAATAACTATAGAAGGCAAAAATAAGAAAAATCTAATATTCCAATTAGCCATGGCTAATTAGGAATATTATAGTCTCCTCCGACAAAATGTTTCTTGTCCTCAAGAAATTGAAGTGATAGATGCTGCAATATTTTCTCACTCTCCCAAGTGGCATCCTCATCTGGAAAAACTTCCACCTCACCAAGAATTCTCGGACCGTCCTGCTCCGCAGCTGCCTCTCCCTGGTATCAATAATAGCCTCTGGCTGCAACACCAAATGCCCCTTATCATCCATGGGTGGTAGCTCATCTGTCACTGTCACCTGCTGCCCCAATTCCTTCTTCAGGCACGATACATGAAAAACATTATGAATCTTGTTGCCTTGGGGCAGCTCCAACTCATATGCAACCTGTCCAATCCTATGTATCACCCTGTATGGCCCATAAAAGTGAGGCTTGAGCTTCTCAGCCCCCTTCTGCTTCAGTGACGACTATCGGTATGGTTGTAATCGTAGGTAGACAATGTCCCCTACCTCAAACTGTCTCTCCACCCTATCCCTGTCAGCATACAAATTTTGTTGGTTCTGCGCTGTAGCCATGTTATCCTTGAGAGCTTGGAGGATATCCTGACTCTCTTGGATCCAAATCTTGGCTCTCGGAGCCTTGCTATCACTAAACATCATGTCAACAAAAGATAAAGGATGATACCCATATAAAGCATAGAATGGTGACATACTAATGGACATGTGATGTGTAGTGTTGTAGAAATACTCCCCTAGATGAAGCCACTTCAACCATGCCCTCTGCTGCCCACTAACATAGTTATGCAAGTAGCCCTCCAACCACTTGTTAACTATCTCTGTCTACCCGTCTATCCGTGGGTGATAATTGGTACTCGCTGTCAACTCTGTCACCACTAACCGAAAAAGCTCCTACCAAAACCCGCCCATGAAACGGTTGTCCTTGTCACTGATGATGGTCTTAGGAAGACCATGTAGCCTGAAGACCTCTCTAAAGAACAGCTTGGCCACCTGTGCTTCTATTTAGTGTGCGGATATGACAAAGAAATGTGCGTACTTCGTCAGTCGATTAACGACGACAAAGATACAATCCTTGCCCTGCACCATGGGCAACCCTGTGATGAAGTCTACCGAAATACTCTCCCATTTACCCTCCGAAATGGGAAGAGGCTGCAGTAAACCCGCGAGATGGCTCATCTCTCCCTTGTTCCTCTGACAAATGTCACACTCTTGGATATGTTGGAGTATGTCCTCCTTGAGGCCCTTCCATGAGAACCTCTCTCTGATGGCCCTGTAGGTTTTGGTAAACCCCTGATGGCTGGCCAATGGTGAATCATGTGATGCATGGAGTATCTCCTTCTTGAGCTGAGATCCCTCAGTTAAGAAGATCTGATCCTTGTAGTAGATGATCTCATCGACCACCCTGTACCTATCATTCACCACCTGCCCATCCAAAACCTCACATGCAAACCTGTCCTTGGAGTACTCAACTAGGAGTCAAGCCCTCCAATCTGTGTCCAAGCTCATAAGAGACAACATGGCTGGTCTATATGAAAGAGCATCTGCTACCACATTGTTCTTACCCTTGACATACTCAATTTCGAAGTCATATGCTTGGATCTTGCTGATCCACTTATGCTGCCTCTTCTATAGCTGCTTCTGCTCCAAAAAGAATCTGAGGCTGTTATGATCAGGCCTCACCCTAAACCTGTTACCCACTAAATATTGTCGATACTTGGCCAATGTATGCATGATGGCCAGTATCTCCTTGTCGTATATAGAATACAACCTCTCGTGCGGAAGGAGCTTCTCGCTCTCATAGGCTATAGGGCAACCTCCCTGCATCAATACTGCGCCGATCCCCTCTCCCAATGCATTACACTCCAAAACAAATGGCTACATGAAATCTGGCAATGCAAGCACTGGGCAGCTGCTCATAACCTCCTTGAGCCTGTCAAAGGCTCGCTGCATTGTATCCGTCCAATTGAAAGCCCCCTTCCTTGTCAAATATGTCAGGGGTGCAACAAGTTGTGAGAAACTCTTGACAAACTTCCAGTAGTAAGTACAAATTCCAATGAATCCCCGGAGTTCTGTCACGTTCCTCAGCTCTCGCCACTCTCTAATGGCCCTGATCTTCTCCCCATGGACTCTCGCTCCATCCACTCCTATGATGTGCCCCAAATACAACATCTCTGTCAACCCAAACTCACACTTGGAGAGTTTGGCATAGAACTGCAACTCCTGCAAGATACACAACACTGTCTCAATGTGCTGGAGATGCTCCTCCCAAGTCCTGTTGTAAATGAGAATGTCATCAAAGAATACCAACACAAACTTCCTCAAGTGACTGAGGAAGATGTGATTCATGTAGGACTGAAATGTGGTGGGGGCATTGGTTAGCCCAAAGGGCATCACCAAGAACTCAAAGTGCCCATGAAGGTGGTCTTGGGAATGTCCTGCTCCCTCATGCGAATCTAATGGTACCCAGATCTCAAATCAATCTTTGAGAAGAACCGCGCTCCTCTCAACTCATCCATCAACTCGTCAATCCTAGGTATGGGGTACCTGTTCTTCAGTGTCTTCTTGTTCAGGGCCCTATAATCAATGCACATCCTCAATGTGTCGTCCTTATTCTTCACCAACACCACAGAAGAAGCAAAAGGACTCATGCTCGACCAAATGTGCCCAAGAGCCAGCAACTCCTAAATGGACCGCTCAATCTTATCCCGATAAGCCTTGGGATGCCTATAGGGGGTAGTAATCACTGCCTGTATACCCTGCTCCAGCTCAATGATGTGCTCAAATCCCTTGTTCGGTGGCTGTTCCGGCGGAATCACCCCAAACACTATGGCATACCGATCAAGGATAGACTGTATCTCTAGATGCACCGTCTGCCCTGTAGTCCCTACCTCTGATGCATGCAGCTCCACTACCCACTCTACATCTCCCTTCCGGAAGACTACCTCCATCCGATGAGCCGAAAAAGTCTGAGGCGGATATGTGTGTTGTCCCCGTATCTTCTCATGCCTCCCTATCTTCTCATCGTCCCACTCCATCTCTAGGGTCTTCCAATTCGTCGTGACCTTCCCTAGAGTGATGAGCCACTGAACACCCAGTATCATGTTGGTGTCTGGAATATCGACCACGAAAAAGTGGTCAGTCAATGTGTAGGTGCCCATCGTCACTGATAGCTCTAGAACATAAAGAGCACACATCATGGTCTGATCTCCTGGGACCAAGACTGAAAACCCATCAAAGCTCTCTGTCTATATACTTCTCCACTCAACCATTTGTGCATCGATGAAGTTGTGGGTTGCTCCACTGTCAACCAAAACTGATACTCGTTGGCCACGTACCATCCCCCGTACCCATAGCGTCAAATACTTGGGAACTCCTCACAATGCTGCAAGGGCCCCTCCAATAGGTGCAAAAGATGCACCACCTGCTATTGGCGGTGGAGGTGGCAAAGGTCCTTGCACGACATGAATATCTCCTGCCTCCACATCATCCTCATCATCCTCTTCCCCACTGCTCTCGGAGAAGACCTCAATAAAATGTGCTTTTCCAGCAGCACGTCTATGTCTTGGTGCCCACGGCTCCTGCCATGTGAAGCACAATCGCTTCTTCTTTTGCTCCCTCCTAGCATCGTCATCAATCTGTACTCGTCTTGGATTTTCCTTTGGAGGTGGAATCCTCACATCCTTCTCCTTAGACTGGAAAGTCTGTCTCTAGGGGTAAGGTGTCCGGGTCTTGGGTAAGACATCCTGTAAGTCCCGGGTCCTGCTAATAGCGTCCTAGAGTGTGGCTGGTCTAGTGGATTGGACTAAACCCCGAAGTGGCTCTGCTAACCCCTCAACATACATATAGATCCTCCATGTCGTGGATAGATCTGGCACCATCACTGAGACCCTCAAGAAATCTGCAATGTAGGTCTTTGGGCTCCCTGTCTGTTTGAGCCTCGTCAGCTCAACAAAATGCTGCTCTGGATCCCTCTGATCAAATCACTCCATCAATCTCCTGGTGAACTCAGCATATGTCTTCACTGTGGAGTGTCCGAGTGTAACCCTCCCATGAAACCACCAATCCTGAGCCTCACCATCCAAATGCAATGTGGCCACCTTGATGGCCTCTGTCTTCGACATCTGGTTAAGCTCGAAATAAATGTCCAACTTCTCCACCCAAGACTTTGCCGAACTGTTTGATGGACCATTAAACGTAGGCAAGTGGAATCTACTAGCTGCATGGTGGGTGTCACCATCATGACAATGTCGGTATCCTCTGTGATGGTCGTGGGGTCTACTATCCCGCTGGAGCTGAACAAAGTCTCTGAATGAGAAAGCCTCCCTGAACTCTTGCCCATAGGGCTCGTACTATGCAAAATAATCACCCATATGACTGGGCTCTACCTCCTGTTGGGCTCTGGCCCCCGTGTCTGCTCCTAAGAAAGTGGGCACGATAGAGCGTGTAGGGGCATGTGAGGCCACCTACTGCGTAGTATCACGTTGCTCTGGAAGATGATGGGATGCACCTGATCCCTCACCAATCTGAAAAATCGTTGGGCTCTCACGTTGTTTGGCCTCTACTGTCGTAAATCTCTGCCCCATCTCCTCAATCTGCCTCGATAGATCCTGCACTGATTTATGGATCATATCCGCAAATCTCTTCCCATCCTCATCTGCCATCAAATCCTTCTACTCTGCGTCCACCACATGCTCTTCTTGTTCTGCATCCACCATAGGCTCTTCCTGTTCTACATCCACTATAGGCTCCTCCTGTTCTGTGTCCACCACAGGAACATAGATTCCATCTCCGTAGGTATTCTCCAACCTACGCCCAGTGTCTTTATATCTCCTACCTCTATAACAGATGTAGGGTTTTTCCCCCGGTGTCATAGATTGCTAGCTCCACAGGCTGAACCAGATCTATGCTCTGATACCACTGTAATATCCTGTTTCAGAGATATCCTCCAAAACCCCAGTAAACTCCAACCAAATACGTACAAATGATATAATAACCGAGAAACTCAAAATGATAAAAATGACAGTGGTGCAATATATAATAATATAAACGTGTAATATAAGCAGATACTCAAGAAATGCATAGAGAAATGCTAAGCCATTTTATTATACTGAGCAATAGAATGAGTACAGGAGGTGATGAAAAAGATGGCACCTCGACCTGCACAAGGCAAGTGAAGAAATACACTTAGAATAGCAAAGGAATGGCCTCTCTCAGAACTGCGTGGAAGCTGCTGGAGAACTGTTGTGCTACTGCTGCTGCTGGAAATCAAATGAGGATTTGGGGTTGTTCCCACCTCGAAAAATGTTGAAAATCTGGAATCGGACTTTATTCAAGAAACCCAGAAAAACCCAGAAAGATTTCCTGGAATAGCCGACCCCCGAAAATCACCCCCTTGGGGTTTTGTGCAGTCCCTCAATGCTCTGCTCTGCCACTGAATGAAACCCTCCAGAAATCTGCCTGAAACCTCTGCCAAAACTCTCCAATATGTAAGGGCTGATCCCTTGCTCAATCTCCCAGCACAAATCCTACTGCAAACCCTCAATCCAAAACTCCTGCCAGAAAGAATTACGTCATCCCTCTCAGTATTGCGCAGTCCTCCAAGGTGCTCAATCCTCCTGCCAAAATACTGATGAAACTACTACTGAAATGCTAATGGAAATACCTTGCCTGAGCATGTACTCGAAGTCCCCCGCGGCTAAGGGTGAGATCTCCAAATGGAGACACTCAATGCACTAAACAGTGCTGCAGACTAGCTAAACAACCAGAATGCTCTAAGTCGAAGTGACTATCTCAAATGCTCATAACTAAATGCCAAAATGAGGAAGATCCTCTTTCCTTTATAGCCTTTTCCTCTCTCAATCCCAAGGCCCACCTTCTGCAGCGTAATTCCTCTCTTGCCACGTGTTACTTCCCTTCTGCGCAGTCCCTCTAAGTGTCTGCGTGGGCTCCATCTCTGCGTCCCCCTTTGGCCCCCTTGGCTCCCCTTTAAGTCACAACGTTGTGCTACTAGGAAGTGACTTTTATTCTATAGGTGAGTCATGACCCCTTTCCCTCACCTTTTTATTCATAAATAACTATAGAGGCAAAAATAAGCAAAATCGAATATTCCAATTAGCTATGGCTAATTAGGAATATTACATGGCCATTGCTAGATAGCAGGGACTAATAAAATGTTCTCATTCAAAGAGTTTCTATTTGCATTTACACATTGGTAGGAGATGAAGGTAATGATGACTAACTTCTAGTAGTGACCATGGTGGGCCCTTTTATAAATTTTAGCTAACATTATTATTATTTTTTTTGAAAAAATTTTAATTTTGGTAAAAAGGGAATTTACAGTTACTCTATACATTATTATTTTTGAATTTGCAAATTTTTTATATACATTATTGTCTTCGCAAACAATATAATTATCACATTTATTTATAAACATAAATGTTTAATATTTTTATATATATGTATGATTTCAAATTGTGAACCTTGAATGAATTTAATAAGACACTTGATTTTTTACTATAGAAACATATAAAAGATACCCCTACACTTATATTTATGATGCAATTTCCAAAAAATTATTTTTCTGTTTTGTTTTAGTTTATTTGAAGAAAACGAGAATTTCTTTGCTTTAAAAAATATAAAGCATAAATTAAACTATTTCAAATTCTTTTAAAAATTAAAAAGTATTTGGATAATTCTTATATTTAAATATTATATATATTTTTTTTTAATGTCGATGAATGATAGTTTATAAAATCTGCATTTCGAACGTAACCAAAAGCTTGAAATTTTTATAATAAGTTTTGAGAACTTAAAAGTAGAATAGGAAAGTCATAATTTTGTGCATATAGATTAGACACATACATATTACTAACAGAGTTATAATTATATAGTTAAAAAAATTGACTATAAATAAGAAAAAATTTAGAGAACATTGTCATTTAACAAGGGGTTTGTTGACATTGCTTCAAATTGATCCAAACTTAAATTGGTTCCAGAGCTTTACTGATTTGCTGCATGTCATTAGGAGGAAAGGTCATTCAATTGGTTACAGAGAGAATTAATTTCATCATTCTTCTTGTTAATATGATCTTGAAGCCTCTACATTCCTTTGACAAGATCTAGAATCATTTGAGAGCGCTAGAGAAAATGCTAATGAAGAGTGTGGAAATTAGAGTGCATAGTGACAAGGGGATGCAAACAAAGAGGGCACATATATGAGCCCTCTAGGGCGCCTTCACTTTCCCCTTCGTGACTATGATTATCCATTTAAAATTGATATCCCATAAACAAAGAATTTAGACCCTTGAAACCAGTGGAACCCAACTTCATTTCCCAAGAGTGACTTGCAAGACAATGAGTGGGATTGCAATAGAGGGGAAGATCAAGGAATTGCCAATAGAAGATCTTAGGCTGGCGCTCTAGAGAATGAATGTTAAGAGTGATATGAGTGGTTTTGTGGATGTAAATACAATGCACATGAAGTTCTAGAGTTGATTGAAACAGAGATTTCTGTTGAGGCCTCCCACCCAGACTGTCACTTTCCCAATTACATATGGAAAGAAAGGCACAATACTTCAATTCATCTGGAAGCAACTTCTTCTAATTGAATGCCTTGACATCAAGAAGCACCCATATGAAATGGAATGATATTCTAAGGTCCCTGAGACTAAAAATAATCTATGAGACCATTAGTTCCCTGTTTTTCATTTTTTGCAATTCAATCCTTTTCCGATTCAAATTGATGATGAGCTCACCCAATCTTTCAACAATCCCCTCGCTAAAAAGACAATGCCAAGAAACTGATGCTAACATGTTCTCATAACTTTCTCTGATGTCTTTGAATGCATCACATTCCGAAATGAAATGTTTTTCCAATTCCATAACCCTAGATGTGCAAAATGTCCACGCCCATTCTTCCCAAGCTTCTTTAGGCCTTTTCCACCGTCCCGTTTCACACCGAAGTTGATGTGAGTTGGTCCTTAATTGAGAAATAAGAACCTTTGCCGTCCACGAAATGCTAGCTCCAATGAACTCTTTTTGTTATAGATCACACATAAGGTTAAGGTTGAATTCCTCAATGTAATATTTCTTCTTTCTACCCGACTCTTTTCCCCATACCTTTTTACGAAACTTCTCCATAACAAAATCCTTTAGCTCCTTGCTATTTGTGAGACATGCATTGAGGTAGATATTCCATTTTTTGCATCCATGTGTAGTTTTGTTTCATCCATGTTTTCTTTCTTTCACTCATGCATTCATTGAAAATAACATTAGGCCATCTACCTACTCTCATTTACTCAATTTTTTTTAGATATCTTATGAGCCGCACCATAGCAATTGCTTCAATGGGAGTTTCTCCTATTTCACTCAACATTATCTCATAAGGTACTAAACTTTTTATTTTGAACTTACTCATGATCAAACTTTTTTGGATTTTCTCAATTTGTTTCCATTTTGAGACGGGAGTGCTGCTAGCCCACAATTCACACCCATATAGCATCACTGGACAAACTAGGAGTCCAAAAATCACTTTAATCGTTTTCTAATCCCATAACTCTATCTCTCTATATCTGTTTTGAAGAGCATATAATGCTTTCCACCCTCCTGAAATTCTCTTCTTTCTGTAGTCCTCCCAATTGAGTTTGTTGTTGAAATTAATCCCAAGGTACTTGCAAACCATGAAAAATCAAAGCCAACAATGAAAGATCGAAGCCCCTACAAAGCCCCACACCAATGTTCTTCTGGCTTGTAAGGGATTGAAGAACATGGATAAGGCAATATTGAAAGCTCACATTGACCCAAATATCTCCTCACTCCCCAAAGAAATAGATTTCCATAATTGAAGCGCCACCAACCTCCATGAATGAAGAGATTACGCCTAGTACCTCCCACATAACATCTATCATATCTTTAGAGATGAGAATTAAATCACCCATGCCAACTTCCATGGTTTGTCCTTGCTCGTAAGAGGGGAAATAAAACTAGATTTGTCCAATCAAATTCACTTGAGACGAGGGGGCTTATGGCTTGCCACCTGCCACCTCGCTAGTAAAACCTTTGTTGTACTTCCAGAATGATATGAGTGCATTCATTTGGATAATGTGTGCAATTAAACCATAGGTATGGATATTTAAATCAATGCTTCCCAACTTGGCTCTAAATTTGTATCTAACTTTAGGAGGAAGGGAACATGCCTTTCTCATAGCTAATGTCAAGGTATAGATCTCCATCCCATTTGTCCATAAATTTCAATTTACCCCTTCTCCAATCGACATGCATGGTTGGTGTGCTTATTTGCCTTAGAATTTTGGTTCCTTAGGACGTGGAAGAAGTCTTTATTCCAAAAGGTTTCCCAAGATACTCTTGATTATGAGAAGGAGGAGATTTAAATTGTTGGCCTTTGGATTTTGATCCATTGTGCAAAAATTGAATAGTTATAAGAGAGTCCCCTATAATAGTGATCATAGGAATGCCTCTTTCCTTAACTAATTGAAGACCTAACAGAAGCCTGTACATCTCAACCATGTTGTTGGTTTCTTTACCAAGACCTCAAGTGAACTTAATTTCATGTTGGTCATTGGGATCCTGAATAATCCCTTCCCCTCCTGTTGCCCCTAAATATTATGTAAATATTAGTCTTAAGAAAAAAAAAAAAAAAATATATATTATATATATATATATATATATATATATTGAAAGTTTTGGGGTAGCTTAATTGGTGATAGTCATGAGATTACATAAGCACCTAGAGATTATAGTGATAATGGTTAGAATCAACCTTGTGTCATGAGAGTACGAGATGAGATTAGTTGTTGATTCCTTTAGATACAAATATATATATGGGCATTGTCTGCCCAACTTTCAAATTTGCCCAGACCGCAAAAATGGTCGGAATTCGACACTTTTGTTTCAAAAAATCTCGCAATAGGAATGTTTGAATCGAGTTTTTAATGGTGGAAATGGATTCAACAACATGAAAAAACCTCCGGGCACCCAAAAACTTGAAGTTTGACAACTGTAACCTAGATTTACAAAAATTCTTATAGGATTTTATCAAAATCTTGCTGGAATTTCCATAATTTTTCGGGCAAATTTGAAGGTTGGGTATACTACGACTCTATGTATGTGTGTGTTATTTTTAAAAAATACAAGTAAGAAAAAATATGTATAATTGTTTAATATGGTAAAACAAATAATTTAAAATATTTATATTATTTATATATTTTTTATTAAAATATTTTTAAATATTATGTAATTTATTATTTATTTTTGTTTGCTAGGGAATGTGAGTTTTGAGATGATTGACACACTTAACCTGTTGGCTTTATAATCGTGGCCGAGGGATATCTATGTTGTCAAAATCAACACTCGGCTCGGGCCACACCAACCCTTAGTATTGTTGGATTTTTATCCACAGAATTTCAAACTGATGACCTTTACACCACATAGTGCCTTAATAAAACACTTGTCACCATCTACTCTATGCCCCATAAGCGATATAAATTTATTTATTAATATTTAAAATGGGTAAATCTATTTACATAAATTATAATAATATTTAAAATGGGTAAATTTATTTACATAAATTATAATGATTTTTTTCAACCAAATAAGTTTCTAGATTAAATCTTATTATCCTCTAAAATGTGTAAAAGGAAAAGTACTATTGATCATTAAATTTTATATGTTCCATAACACCAACTAGAGGCCCAAGGCTTTGAAAATATATTCATCAATTAATTATTTATTTTTAGACTGTAAACTATTTTTTTTTTGATAATTTTAGATTAAAGATTTGAAAACTTATATTAACAATAAACATTATGAAATGATATTTTAAAGTCCACGAGACTAAAAATAGTCTATGATACCATTAGTTTCCTGTTTTTCGCTCTTTGCAATTCAAATTCAGTCATTTTCTGATTCCAATTGATGATACGCTGAGCCAACCTTCCAACTCCTTGCTAAAAAAGCAATACTAAGAAACTGATACTAACATGTTTTCATAACTTTCTCAACTATAACACTTATCTTCCATAATATTAACGTGGCAAATATTATTTTTTACACTACACGGAATATCTATTCAGGGTACATCGGTTCTTACGCTCATATCTTAACGCTGCCCAGCTGGAAATTTTGTGTTGTAAAAATGGAAAAATTTGTCAATTTACCACGCACACGAAATTTCTATTTGTCAATTTACCACGCGTAAATTTTTTGTGGGCGAGGGAAGGCGTCAGGTGGCAGGAGAGGATGAGGTATGATTCTATTGGATATATAAACACCAAGCAAAATGACAGCGTTAGAATTATGAATTAAATTAAGTGTGGACGGAGAGATAGCACAGTACATTCATTCCCCAAGCATTTTCACTTGGTTTGTCGACCAAAAACTAACATGGAGATACAGAGCTTGCTGAGAGTCATGGATACGGCACCCATCTGTCATCCCGCAGTTACAAATGGCTCATTTGCAGGTTTGCTTTTGCTAAACTCATGTATGTAATGTATATAGTTATAGCACAGATATAGATAACTTTTTGAATTTCCCCTGTATTTCATAGGTGAATATGTGAGGAAAAATGGCTTGATATCATGCTCAAAACATATACCATGTCAACAAATTCAAAGCACGGTGGTGGAAAGAAGAAGGTTCAGTTTCCCATTGCCACGACCAGTATCATGCAAGGCCACATCTACGAAAGGTACTTTCTCTGCATTATTTTTTACTGCAAACTGAAAGAATGACATTGTCCATTTGAACTGCCCCAGGCAATGCCTACATATGAAAACCATGTCCTTTGAAGCCAACGTTTGGGTCATCTGCACTGTTATGAGTGAAAGCATAAGTCGATAGACTATAATGATCGGAAATTCATTAAGTGGCGTGTGGAGACCTGTTAAGCCATGGGGTATTAATTAAACATAGAGTTATGTTGAAATCCTGAGCTTTGCCAATTCAAAACCAAAATATCCTTAAAGGGCTTCAAGTACTTCTGTCACATATTGTAGTTTTGCTTGCCTAGAGGTTATCTCAATGAGCAAATTATGCTATGCTGCATCTTTGAAGGGTTTCAAGTACTTTTCTCGCATTGATGTAATTTTGCTTTCCCAGAGAATGGCTCCCATGAGCAAATTATACTATATTGTGGACATTTGAGAGATATAATTGATTCCAGTTATGCAGAGAATAAGCAATTTACGCTGAACTTGATTAATGGCAAAGATGCTAGAAGGAACCTATGTACATTAACATCAAATTGTTGAGTAATTTGGACAACCCACCTGCTGAAAGAAAACAAGGGATGACATTTTTAATGTTTTCTATTTGTCTCCTTGCCTAGACTTGCGATGCATTTCAACAGTCTACACATTCCAAATCAACTCGTTTGGTACACTAACTGTGCTACTTACATGTAATGTTCCCAATTTTGTGCATGCAAAATTTACTTAGGAGTTTTGCCAATTTTTGGATAATATTAAAAAGGGGAAATATTATTTTGTGAGAAAAGAGGGAAATTATTATTTTAATGGAATTGCGGCAAAATAATATTTTATTGAAGGAGGAAGGCAAATCATTGTTTTAATGGAATGATGACAAAATAATATTTTATTAGAGAATGGAGCAAATTACTGTTTTATATAAATGACGACAAAAAGTGGAAATGGCCCCCACCAATAAAATAATAAGGAAAAAGGGAGAATTTAGAAACTCGAGGGAGGCCTAATGAATAAGAGGAGGAGGAATTCAATTGCAAGACATTCTATTCCTATGATTTCTATTTGACATTAAGAAGAAGCTCAAGAGAGTTTCAAGAGTTTCGAGCAAAACTCAGTAGCTAATTTCCGTGGACTTTGGCTGCCACCCTAGTTAGTTCTTGAGGAAGATCATTTCAAATCTTCCAATTGGGCGTATTGTGGGGAGTCATCATCATTGAACGAATTTGTTAACAAGAGGCTTCCCCTAGTGTTTGTTTGTAGGTGAGTAAATCTCAAAGAGGATCAAGTTCCAAATCTCAAGTGTGAAACGAATTCCTCAAAGTCAAACATCCAGGTTTGAAGGCTAAATTCTAAGCACAAATATCAAACCATATTATATCCCTCCCTTTCAAGATCAGTGAGCATAATATATTTCTCCTAAATTATATTGTCTGCCATACTGGGAAGAGTCTGAATCCTTTAAATCTAAAAAGGATACCTTGCCTATCGATTCCGTATTTAACTTGCTCAGGAAATGAAAACTGTCTCCTTCACAAAACGAAGATCAATTTCAGTCGAACCACAGGGGTCAA
This sequence comes from Pinus taeda, assembly GCA_000404065.3. Lineage (NCBI taxonomy): Eukaryota > Viridiplantae > Streptophyta > Pinopsida > Pinales > Pinaceae > Pinus > Pinus taeda. The sequence continues at coordinate 72,100 of APFE030601216.1, read as the reverse complement.
GTTGCAGTGGGCTAGTAGAGCCGAGTTCCTTGACATGGTGCCAAGGGAGAATGTAAATGGTTTAATTAAGATTGTCCTAGAATTGAGGCTGAATACATAGCCAAATGTGGAGGTTGATCACTAGCACTAGTATTGGAAAATGCAAAGTGGCAACTATTAATTCAAATTTTCCTTAACCTTAATATTTGCTTGTTAACTTAGTTAGTCTTCTTGTGTTCTTTATTTAGATATTTTTATCAAACAAATATATAGAACAAAACAGTAGCAACAGAGAACACAGAAATTAGGCTCTCGGCCAGGGCAAAACCTCTCCAAGGGGAAAACTCTTCTCTTCTTATAGAATTTGCTTCAAGTGAGACAACAAGGACCCAAAGTTCCAGTGTTACTTGGGAGCGGGAGCGACATTTTCAGAAGCTCCTGGTTTGGGAGCGAATCCCGAAGCGTTTTTTATATAATATATATATATTTTTATATTTTGATACATATAT
>APFE030601216.1:38239-68218 GCA_000404065.3 Pinus taeda | reverse complement strand
ATCAAATCAAAATGTGTTACATAGGTAGTGCTAGTGCAATGCCAATGGCAAATAGAAATAGAAAATATAAAACAACTATAGATATACAAGCCTCAAGGCATCAATCAACATCAGAATCAACATCAATGTCCTCATCATCATGGTCCCCACTGCTCTCCTCTGCATCCTCCTCCTCCCCTATATCCATAGTCGCCTCTGCATTTGCTGGTGTGGAGGATGACCCCTCTAAGTCATCAAATCTAACAGGCTCTAGCACTGGATAATTGAGATCCATGTTAGCCAATGCCAACTCAACACTGGTGTCTAGACCCATATCATCAGGAACAATGTTACTTGGGAGCGGGAGCGAAAGCAGGGAGCGGGAACGAAAACGGGAGTGGGAGCGACATTTTCAGAAGCTCCTGGTTTGGTGCTCTTGATTAAATACGAGTTCCATACCCTAATACATGACAAAATTCAATGGAAACATTGCAATCCCCCAGTCCTAAAATCTTGAAAAACTGATAAGTCTACTGGATTTTGAATGAAATCTAAAATTCTACTTTTTCCATATGAAATCCAATGAGGCCGGAACCACTCTCAAATATCTTGAGTCATTTCATGGTAATGTTAAAAATTTAAGTAAAATGATGAAAATGAAGATTAAGGAGAATGTCACTTTAACATTACCATGAATAGCATATCAATACTAGGGCCATAGACTTGATCATTTAGCTGCCCCACTCAAAAATTATTTGTTTCTTTAAAAAAAATTGCATTTCGAACATTACTACAAATGTTTTTTTGCAAAAAAGGCAAAACACTCCCGAAAAGGCAGGTAGCGAATTTTTTTTTAGGGAGCGCGCTCCTGACGCGCTCCCGAGTCGCTCCCGCCCGGAGCGCGGATTGGGAGCAGGATCGAGAGGGGGGGGGGGCGCTCCCCCACAACACTGACCCAAACCCTAGACCAAGTCCTCCGCTAAGTACCAAATTAGCCATTCCAAACAAGTCTTTCATTGATCTAGCACCAGCCAGCTTCAAATTGCAACTTCGTCCTCCTAGCTTCAATACTGCTATTTTGACCTGCAACTTCAGCCCTGTAGCTGCTATAGATGTCCTAACTTAGCCTTTCAAGAGGTCTTCCTTGTTCAAGATAGCTCCTTCCTAGGTCAACAAAGTTAGACCAGAATATCTTGCTCTTCCTGCTACTTGATACAACAACTCGTCCTACTGCAACTCAGACTTCCAATTTTGGCCTTCTTGGAAGTTGTAGAAACCCTAATCCTTCGCACCTGTGAGAGAGATAGAGCCCAAAACAAGATTTTCAACCTTCTTTTCTTCTTTTACACCTTTGCTATCTTCTTCTCATGCTTTCCAACTATAGATTGAACTTCCTTCTTGAGATCGAACTTGCAGATGAGTGGATGCCAAATGAGGCCGAATTGGTCCTTTAAAGTTTATATAGCCTTTCCAAGGGGTCGAATTGCCTCCTTTAGGCTGACTTGAAGCTACCAAGGTTGACTTGTACTTTTGGAGTTTCCAGGACTTTCTAGACTCAAAATTAATTCTTTTACAATATACATTTTTCTTGGAAGGGTCTTATAAACATGATGTTGACTCCTTTGACTCATGACAAAAAATCCTAAGACTTACCAAACCCTAGAAGCATGAAGAACATGCTTTTACCTAGAAGACCATTAATAATGAGCATGAAACCGATGCTTTAAAATAATAATTTTTTTTCTTCTTCTCGTATTTGTTACATAGAATACATATTGAAATGATTACAACAACAATTATGAATACCGAAACTAGTTACATTTCCAACAACTAGGAGGTCGCATTTCTCTTCCTAAGACTGTGGGTTTCCAGTGCCCCTGCTCCCATGCATTTTCCAGAATTCGTCCATCAAAAAGGGACTGTGTTAAAACAAGGAGAGAGGCCGAAATATTTTTGCTCCAACAGTAATTTCTCAAGGCCAATTATTTCATTTAGAGGGAGGTCGAATGCACTGCCTTTTCTAGTTTTGAATCTCATTAGGCTGCATTGTCTGCAGACTTAATATTGTAAGGGGAAGTGGGTAACATAACGAAGAGTTTGGGTGCTAATTACAGTAAGAGAAGGATGAGTCTCTATGCTAAGAGATTCACTGACTTGTGCATGTTCCAGATTTGATATTTCTTGAAGGATGTTGCCTGTAGTAGCTTGTTTAAGAGCAGGCTGAGTGGTATTGTGGTTGTAGTAGCTGATCTCAAGAAGCCGAGTTGGTTTTAAGGGTGTCTCCAAGTCAACTCCCATTGGTCAGAGCGTTTTCTTGGTGTGATCATTCCATTGGCATTGTAATCTCTTCATTTTCTTTCAATAAGATCACTCTTTGCCTCAGATTTGTTCTTGTTCCAGATTGCACACCAATTGTTTGACTAGATACCTGTGCTATGTATTGGAGGGAAAATTTTCTGAGTTTGATTTCAACTGTTTGTGAAAGGGCGTCATAGAAACTTTACAAATATTTTTGGAAACATTTGCTTGAAGGAACTGTACCTGTGCATTAAATTACTTGAAAATTTACTTATTGGATTTATTAACGCTTTAGCTTGGCACATGTTTGATATCTATTGTAAATCTCCCAATTAGGAACATTACATTGCAATTCAACTATTCCTTAAAATGCTTAACTGCAATTCCATTGAATTTGGTATCAGGAGGATGAGCCTGCAAACACAAGAAGGCATAATCAGTGGAGCAGTCTCATATAACACACTTACATGCCTAGCAAGCCGCAGGCATAACATGGAGTAAGGTGATTATCGAAGATACAATATCTAGGACTAGAGACTCCTTCCTTAATGGAGTGTATTGCTTGATTTTTTTTCAAGCGATGAACCTTATCACAATTGGAAAATTTCACCTATGTGACATATTGCATCTCCTAAGTTATCTCATCACACCAAACAAATTTTGATGCGGTGATAAGTCACATTCTGAAGTGTTTCCCCGTGCGATGACTTTATTGCACCTCACAAATCTTCCTTCTTGTGACAAGGCTTATTGCATCCTTGAAGATTTTCTCTAGTGTGCTTTCAGTTGCACAAGGGTTTATCATGCTCTTCAAGATTTTCTCCTCAGCGACATGTCACACCATAAATTTTTATGGTGCAATCTATCAGACTTGGAACAATTTTCCTTATGATAAAGGAGGCTATTCCTCCTATTACTGCTTGGATTAGCAGCCCCAGCAAGGTCTGTTCAAGGTGGTAAATGGTAAGGACAATAGAGATGCACCCACTGTAACCTCAAAACAATCTCCTCTCACTTTATGTCAACTCTTACAATGCCACAATGGGTATCCCAATCTACACACACTTCACCAACAAGCCTAAAAGGCCAAAACCTAGAAATACTAAGTATGATGAAGGTTATGGGTTGAATGAAACAAAATGCTAAGTCTGATATATGATTTATAACTACAAAAAATAGAAACCAACATACAAATCTCGCTCAAAATACCCAATAAATGGTTACCTTTGATGCTTAAGAGTGAGGAAATGTACATATACCAAGTGAGATCTTCAAAATAACAGGAAAATGCAGAAATACGAGATTTGGGGTGGCTTTGAAGCAACCTAGGAGTGTGGAAACACACTAGGATGATGGATCCTTGGGTGTTTGAGCTTGGGCAATGAAATACGAGTGAAGATATAGCCCAACTATAATATAAGATGCAAGTGAATAATGAGCTACAACAATCTGATCCAAACTTGCATGAAAAGGGGGTCCAATCCCCCTAGGGTCAAAAATGAAAAATGCCCTAATCAAGATAAAACTTTTTGCAGGATTTGGGACAACTTTAAACACTTCCAAATATTATAATACGCAGTAAAAACAATACATATTTGTAACTAAGGATATAAGGGGTTAGAAACAACCTTTCTCACAAAACCCTAGAAAAGGGGTCTTACCAATCCTTGAGAAGATATAGATGTAACCACATTCAGAATTGTAAACACACCTTCAAAAATTTCAAAATGATGTTACATAACCTTTAAAACATAAAACAGGAGCATTGATTTTTCTTGGGTCTCTATATCATCAATATGGCACAAATCTAAAAAAATTGTCCAGATCAAAAATATAATTCATCCATTTTCTTATATACAATAAATGAAATATTTCAATGGTTTACTTTTTTTTGATAGTTACATTTTTCTATTTTTTAATGTTTTGTTTGTTGTATTTTTAGGGTTTTTTGAATAATATAAATAAATAAAAGACAAGAACTTGAATTTTGGAAAAAATTATTGGTTGTTGGATTAAGGCTTAAGTGCCTTATCTCCACTAGGGCTATTGGGGTCAAGATAAATGCCTCTCTTAAGTTGGTTATTCAATGCTTGTGGATTGTGGCAAAGTGGTAGAACCGTAGAAGTTAAAATTACCTCATTGTCTAATTAAGACAAGTTATGAAACGACGCTCTAATAAAAGGGATTCCTCGAATGGGAAAACCTTCAATCATAAGATCAACTATGGAATGAAATAAAATCAAACCCTTGTTCAGGAACCCTAGCGTATGGCCTATTATTGCTCAAACTAGCAGGGGTCCTAGGAGGGGGGTCCTATAGGGCGACTACTAGGTCAAGGGCAACAATGGAGCGATAGCCCACTGTCACCTCAGCTAAGGCTCTTTGCTCTTTACGGACTTTCACTGATGGGAGGAGACCCGGTATAATAAGGATCACGAAGATGAATGGACCAATGATAGGATGAAAGGTGATCCTAGAAGCCTATTCACAAGAGAGGCTCAAATATATGGCTCACTTGCTTAGGTCTTCAGAGAATTCCAAGGGCTAGGGTTTGGGTATATGACTTGTCAAGGAGATTCCTAGACCCCAAAATCCTTGTGGAAACTTAGATTCCAAGTGGTCTTTGTGGAATTATCTTCAAAAGGTGGTTGGACCACATGGGACCAAGTGGACCCAGAATTAGGTCAAGGGGATGGAATTGATCAACCAAGGGTGTGATTGACCTAATTGAGGGGGAGAAAGGGATTAATGGAGAATTTTTCTTTGACTTTGATGCAATAATCCTAATGAGGTCACTAGCCAAGGGAAACCCAGGGCAAGAAACGATCCTTGAGCAAGGGATTGCAATATATCGAGATCCCATCGTTGGAGGCTTCAAATTTGGAGGGTCTCTAGAGCAAACACCAGCGCAAATGTGGACCAAAAATCGAAGTGTTTGGATGGCTAGATTGCGGGATAATTGATGCCCTAGATGACCTATGTAGGCTAGGCCTAGAGAGAAAGAGTGAAAGGTGAGAAAATATGTTTTTAGGTGATCACTTATGGAGGATCAGTGCCTAATCCTTTGGGAGAAATGGAGTCAGTATGATTCCAATGCTTGGAGTGATTTCACTTGGTCAAGGAGGCCTTTAGAACAATTCCGCATGGCAATTAGGGCATGGGACAATTTATTAAAGGTCTTTATACTTCAATATGCGATATGTGATGACTTATCGAGATAAAATTCTAACACAATATCTCTAAGAACATTCACTTATTCAAACATGGCCCATGACATGATGCAACGCTAATAAAAGACAAATTTCCACTATTTCACACAAGAAAAGCAACAAATTTTAGCCTAGTATAGCGAACCCAACAACATGCATGTGACATAAGAAAAGGATAAAATAGCATTAAAAGAGCACTTACATGTGAGAACAAGTATATCCAATCATCATCATATGCCAATATATAAGCTCCAAGACAAAAATGAAGAGATCCAAACATCAAAATTCATCCATCCATCCAATTTCGTCTGCTAGAAAGAATAGCGATAATATCACAAGGGAGAATAATCCAATCCAAGTGATTATGATCAAATGATTCCATCAAACTTCTATTTATACACTTCCTAATGAATTTGATTTAGCTAATTAGGCCTAATTTAGCTCATAAAATAAAATAATGTGCATAATAACAAAACTTTTGGTTACAAGCCCACCAAATAGCTCAATAATACATGAATAAGCCTCTCAAGAGGGTCAAATGATAAAAAATTTGAGTCGTTGGGCCTTTGAGGAGGCCTAATGAAGTGCAAAGGGTGCCATGATGTAGAAATGGACTGCCATCGTAGTGGACAAGGGGTTGGCCCCTTGTTCTCCAAGCAAGAAACTGTGGTGCTCCTAAATGGGTGTGGGGGCACAAGGTCATCCTCATGGGTCTCCAAATGGATCAGAAGTGCTTGTAGACCATCTGTAAGGGCTAGAATGATGACATAAGCCATGCCTCTGTAGCGAGGAAAAATCCTTTGGACCCTGGAACATCTGCCAAGTGTATGGTACATCTGTGGAGCCGATTGGGCATGGTGAACTAGGTGCATCATCCTCATCCAAAAGGTGGAATAAGAGCAATCAAAGAACACTGTTGGGGATCCATGAAGTCATCTTGGCTATGGTGGAGGCCCATGGATCTCAACCCTCACCCTACAAGTGCCAGTGTGGCCCTCTGGAGGGCTAGGACCCCATATAGGGAGACCAAGCCCCAAATGGAAATCCACTTGTAATCCAGCATAAGATCCAATGCGTCCCCTTGCCCTGCATTACAACAAATCATTAGAATAATCAAGTAAAAGAGCTTACAAGTCATGGAACTAGTGGGGCACTATTACAAACATAAAATTGTATAAAATAAAAGACCTATTAATAGCTATAAAGGGTGCTCATCTCCTAGTTAAAAATGTAGATATTATCTTCTTTAATTTTTCGGCAATTTATTTCATCTTTGGTCCGAACCGTTATAGGGTCTGTTCTCATTCAATTATCAAGAATTGTTCTTCTTCCAGGTTATTTTTTGAGGGTTCGGATGAACCCTTATTTGGTCAGAACCAAAATGCTAGATGAGTTATTCATCGGCTGATCTTATTACCGATGAAATTGATCCATTAGTTCCGATTGTACCTTACTTCTTAGGGGTCATTCACTATTCATATGGTGAGGGTTCGTAGTCCCAAGCTAAGAGCTACTTTCATTGTTCCCCTTTGTTACCGAAATCCGAGTTTCAAGGCCATCCGCGCAGAAAGAATAGGCCTGTGTAACTGGTTCAAATGGTAATAGTAATGGTCATACCTCACTACCAGCCTGGTATGATATGGATGGATGCTCGTTAAGTAATATTTCTAGGGTAGGCATGCATGGCAGTCATTATATACGTAATTATGCATTCATGAATTATATACGTAATTATGCATTCATAAACATAAATAAATATAAATAATGAATAATCAAAATAATGATTATTTAAATAGTCATTAGTTAACTGAAAAGGCATGTCTAAAAGATATGCCCAATCATGAAAGGACACCTGCCTAGGTATATAAGTAGGGCCTCATTGTAACATTTGATCATCCTTGTACACACACATACACACACACACACGCACACACATATATTTATTATTATTACTACAAATACCTTTTGTGTATTTTTACATTAAAGTCAACAAGCTACAATTTTGTTGTTTCAGTGGTATCAGAGCCATGTGATACTTTGAACATTATCTGCCGCACAATATAACCATGCGAGTCCTTGAACGTTGTTCACTGCACAATATGCTGTTAAGTTTTTGCCCTGAATACATTGAGCAATTTAGTAAAATTCAAGAAAAGCTTCAACAATGCCAAAATCATATGCAGAAGTTACAACACGTCTAAAGGAAATCGATAATAAGGAAGATGATAGCGACAATGAAGAAACGAAACAAGGTGAAGCAGGAGAAGAAGATTTTGATCAGAATAATGATAATGAAAATGAAAATGTAATAGATAATGATGAATATGAAAATGTTATCAATCAAGATGGTGAAGAAGATGAAGCAGTAGATGATTATAATGTTGAGGATCCAGATGAAGCCGATCTTGATGTGGATGAGAATGATATAGATCAAGATGATGATCCAATTGAAAATGATAAAATTGACACTACACACTAGGAAATAATGGGGTTAGATATGTCTCCAAACATAAAGCATCAATTAGAAGACAAGTCAAATAAACAAAATATACATAAGGTGCATACCTTGTCATTTTATTCCAATTCAGACAAAAAGGACACAAATAATGAGAATGGTGTTGAAGATACTCGTGAGAGCAATTTTACTACTGGATATTGTGCAACCTTTCCCAACCAAGGTAGCCCATCTCAGAAAAAATTAACTAGTAAAATGGGGAGAATCATAGATACCACCCATGGTGAGATATGTGGATCAACTATGGAACATCTAGGTGTTGTAGGTGATGGCAAATGCAATAAAAAGTGTAAAGTGTGTGGCCCCTTCTCTTCATTGTGTCGGCTTCCTCCTGAATTAAATGGGGATGGGAGCACCTGCCTATGGTAGCAAGAATGCACTGATTCCTCAAACGTAGATGGCTGGAAAATCAATGCAGTAAGTAGTGGGAAGGAAAGAGACATTGCTTCAGATCCTACTAGTTATCAGGATGTTCACCAATATGGGCAGTGATACTGCAAGGGTGGTGTTTTTGGAATATATCAAGGAGTTAGTAATCATGAAGAGATGCATGCTTTAATGAAGAAAACAATGATAATTCAGAGGCTAAAGAAAGATGTTCTTTCCCAACTTCTAGTCAAATGTTGACAACAGATCTTTCTTTATTGGGAGGATAAAGGTCTGAAACAGATGCAGGCACTTTTTTCTCAATTGTGGGCCATCCAAAGAGACATAAAAGTTTGCAAGTCTGATGAAGAAGCTAAACCCCTCAAGTATTCTAAAAATCAACTTATAAATAAGAACTATACAAAGTTGGTTGAGGTAAATATTCCTGTTGTCTTGGATTTTTTAGGAACTATGATTGAGGTAGGCTGTAAATTCCTCATTTTTTCCCACTATCTATCAATGCTGGATGCAATTGAACAACTTGTTGTAAAGAAAAAAGTTGGCTACATAAAAGTCGATGGAAGCACACCACCATCATCAAGGCAGACATTGGTCACGAAATTTTAGGATAGAGAAGATATCAAAGTCGTAGTGCTTGCCATACATGTTGTAGGAATAGGTGTAACATTGACAGAGGCAAGTATAGTGATATTTGTAGAGTTATCATGGACTCCAGGCGACCTTGTTCAGGCAGAAGATCGCGCCCATCGAATTGGACAGGTTTCATTTGTCGATGTCTATTATCTACATGCCAATGACACAGTGGATTTTGAATGGCTGTGGGAATATTTGAATGTTAATACTCAACCTCCCAAGACGTTGAAGTCCGATATAATATCGAACATGCTACCATTTTTTTACCCTTGTGAAAACATCCACTGTCCTGCTGCAACTCCTGTCACCACTCATGCCCTCATCATAGCCGTCGATAATCCTGTCGTTGGGTAGACGCAATTGTGCCCTTCTCCTACCTTCAAACCTGACATTTTGTCGCTGTCGGCACCTCTATCCGCTGTGACACCCATCTCCTGACAGTCCCCGTCAAACATCATGACTCTACTCCTATCCACTGGGCACCTCCGTGTTTAATCGTTGTTTGGCCAAACAACGTGACTGCCCATTGCGTCTATTGACCATCCTCGATGCGCTGTGAATACCACGAACCCGTAATCCTTAATTCAATCACTCGTAACATTAATTAAATTGAAGACCCACATTGATGTGTCGTGCCTTGGTGAAATATATTAGAATCAAAACATTGGCGAAATATATTTGTAACATTAATTTAATTTAATTAAATTTATAAAATTAATTTAACTAGGTTTATAATTAACATAAGTTAAATTGAATTAATTTATTAAATTAATTTATAATTAATATAAGTTAATTTAATTACTTTATATATTTAATTTAATTAATTAATATATATATTATTATATATATATATATATTATAATTCTGAAGGAGAAATCGAAAAAACCTTAATTCCAAGACAATAGTACCGATGACTTACATATACTGGAATGAAGTGGGCAAGGAAAGAATTATTAGTGAATAAGATTTGAGGACAAAGCTTTTCAAAGAGGAAGGCAATGTTACGAACATAAAATTGTTATAAAATAAAACAACCATAAAATAAATATAAATAATGAATAATCAAAATAATTATTATTTAAATAGTCATTAGTTAACTAAAAATGCATGTCTAAAAGACATGCCCAATCATGAAAGGACACCTGCCTACGTATATAAGCAGGGCCTCATTGTAACATTCAATCATCCTTGTATATATATTATATATATAGATATATAAAATAAATTATTATTACAAATACCATTTGTGTATTTTTACATTAAAGTCAACAAGCTACAGTTTTGTTGTTTCAGGTAGTTCATGGTGGCATGCCCTTCTATAGTGGGCTTTGGTATGTATAAGCATCTCCAAGCTCAATAAGGGGTTAGCCAAGGACCCTATTAGGTGGTTTCAACCTCTAAAGGGGGTGACATGTCCATGGTGCATCCTTCAAGTGGTTGGTGGAAAATGATATAATAATGGAATGGAGTGGGGATCCGGGGAAACATCTAGGCCACATGTCAAGGTGCAAGGGTAGTTATAATAGGCGAAGCCTATACCTGAGTATATAGGTGTAGGAGGAGCAGATCGTGCTACATGAGTTACCTCGACCTTTGTTTTTCCTCCCTTGTTCATATGCCTTTTGGCTTTTATTAGGGTGATGGCCATGGGTAAGGGGTAGAGCTCATGTTTGGCTTTTGCCCACTTGCCAAATTTGTCTGTCTTGACCATCTTTTGCATTTTGTGGTACATTTCCTGTTGAGAGTGGCCAAATTGTGCTTTTACTTTTAGCTGCGTCAGCTTTCGGGGCGTCGTTCTAGGCTCGACCTAAGGCGTGGACAAGGGGAGGGGAAGGCTAACCCTATGTGGACCCAGATGGGAAAATAGATGAATGGGGGTAAAATGAGTGGAAGGGGAGTGATGTATGTGGTATCGGGAAGCGAGAACATGCAACCAAAATTGGGATTTCTTGTGTAGTTTCAACCCAAAATCCAAATGGTCAGTAAAGGAGATCCCATGGGACTAGGATACAAGGGTAACCACGAAATCGGGCAATGGAGACAAGAATATAAGCCTAAGCCACCCTTTCTTCCAAATCCCCCACCAATCTATGTCCAAAAGTGACCATGAAAAGTAAGGAAAATTGCTCAACTATACTAATGAAAAGCCATACCTTTGGGGTCGGAAGGCCCACCTTCAAACATACATTCATGAGAAGTGGTTGAGGGACCACATGACCAGCTCAGTTGGCGGAGAAAATGTTACATCGAGCTATCTAGTGGCTACAAGAGGCTGCCGGTTGAGGACCATCTAGGAGAATTTTTTTCTCCCATACACACTACCCACAGGTGGTGGGTAAATGGCCCAATAGGGAAATTTAATCCTTACCTTAAGGCTTACACCAACAAAGGAGAAGTGATAAGTTTACCCTAGACATCTCCTTCCAAGTGATAAATTTTCCCCTCAATGGATTGATCTTAGTAGCCTTGTAGTAGTCTTGAATTATTAAAAAAAAATGCCTTTGAAAAATATGTAGAATAACCACGAAAAAGAGACTTCAAACTTGACACCAAAGCTTCATGAAAATAATTACATTATGGAAAAATGATCTCAACAATTTGGTAGGAGGGTGAACTCTCTATTTATAGATGAGACTCTCAACATATTTCCCTCTTTAGCTTCTTAGAAAATGTTTAAGAAACCTTAAATAAATGTCGATTTGTCATCCATAAAAGGCTTTGAGACTAAGTCAGTGTAATAATTTGATTTTAAATTGCTTAAAACCCTCAAAAGGAGTGGCATCCCACTTGGAGAGGTTAGAGTTGCTTTAGGGAGGGGCTGATTTTCTTTAAAGATTCAATGTTCCCTTGAAAAGTGACTTGAATTGATTTGGAGGAAAACTAGGAGGCCCAACAACTTGCTTTCTGTTGATGATAGTAGCATTAGATAGGTACTTCTGCATAGGTCTAAGTGGCTAGACATGTAAAAGTCATCTAAAGGGTTCTTAACTTGAACAATTACTTTCATGAATGGAATTAGTAAAGTAATTGACCTTTATAAGAAAAGTAAATTAATCTATTGAAATGCAAAGTTTATTTGTGTTAGTGAATTAAATGAATCTCAACCATTGATCTCAAGTGATATTGGGATCTAATTTCAACCATTAACTACTTTGGAGATTAGGGTTGCAGATTCAGTCAACAAATCAAACTTATAAAAGGAAGGCTAGGCTAAGGGAGAAGACACATCTAGCAAGCGCAAGACAATGAGATCTCAATGATCGGATGAAGAAGGACATTCATCTAAGTGGGTAGAGTTCGAAGAAGAGTGCAAGGAGAAACAAGGGAGAAGGATCTAGATCAGCCAATGAGATCAAATGATAGGTTTTGGAGGGTTTGATAGGCCAAAATTTCTCCAAGTTTTGTTGTATTCGTAGTTTTATTTAGAGGGTCATTATCCTAGTAAGGGAGCACTTGTATGTTGAAGATTAATTAATGAAAGAACAGATTTGAAGGGCATAATCTATGTGTGCATGTGTATGAGATTGGCATGATTGTTTTGCTTTCACTATTTATTTGTATTTACATGTTAAAATCTTAGTAGTGCTTTTTATTAGTAGATCTGCAATAATAATTCTTTTACAATAAGAACTCCGCTAGGTTAATAATCAACCAGTAGTTAGGGTTAGGAGAAATTAATATGGTATTAGAGCATTGTCTCTAAGGGAAGATCAACCTCAAAGTATTGCAAAAATTTAGTACTGGACATAGTTGTACAAGGATCATGGGGTTGCAAGTTGAGGGTGTAGAGACGATTGTTGGCAGTACACCATACAAAGCATGGGAGATACATCTACAACAATTAGAGAAAATTGAATGGTAGCCACAGTCGGCCATGTTACCAACCAAAAGTGGGTAACCCATGGGAGCATTTATTTTTCCTCGTTTGATAGCCAGCTAACCAATAACCCTATGATGGTATTTAAGCATTATGCCAGAGTTCTCCACTTATTGCTCCAATCAGTGCTCTCTCCCATCTACCATTCTTCTTGAAGGAAGGTGGATCATCTATTAGTAGGTTCTCTAACCATTTGAACAAGCATGTGTTTTCATTTAATGTTATGGACATATTAATATGAATCATGGGGAAAACTAGATGATTGACTACTCTAGATTGTATCCTTGTTCCCACACTTCACTTTGGAGGTTAGCCTTTGACTCTAGTCTAGTGGGATCTCCTTTGAGGACTCTTAGTTCAGGAAAGGTAATGGAAGGCACTAATTGATATAGCATGTCCATGAAAATCCATGCTTACCACTTTCTAGCCTTCCCTATTTTCATCTCCATTCTTTGGGTTGATTATCATTGGTAATTGGGATTGGCACCCTATATCCACATCCTTGAGTTAGGGCCCAAAAACATGGCCTCTAAGGTTGATACAATTGAAAGAACGATAAAAGCATATAAAGCCACAATAGCAAGAAAATGTAAAATGAAAAATATGGTTGGGACTTCTTTAACATGTAGCCAAAAGCATAACATGAATTCTACTCCTCTCGTTAGTCATCACCCTGTTCCTCAAGCATTTAATGCTTCATCTAAACTAAAAGAAATCTTGAATGTCCCGACCTTGATGAGCAAGAAACTGCTACATTCTTAAGGGGTATTGGAAAAGCACTAAGCAAGCTTGGTCTCCTAAGTTATGCACCAAAGAAAGATATGCAAAAGGCACACCAAAGGGGTGGAAAAAGCGGATTGAGGAAAGGGGTAACTCATTCCTCCACAATTGCTTCCTCCTTACATCATTATACTTGGGATGTTGGACCTCCATTAGCTGGTCTCATGGCTATTGCATCTTAAAGTGTTTCCCACTCTATGACCACCTTATCATATACACATAGGGATTGATGGATATACCTAAGACATATCACTTCCCTAGGGGGCTGGAAACACCTAATAAGGTTGTTGACTGAATCATCCATAATGTAAGTGAGGTAACATGTTTACAGGTTGAGCCAATTAGACATTTGAAGGTAAGTTTTGTGTGAAGTATTTTTGTGCCCTTCACGTTAGATATGGTCCATTATGATGCTTTATTGGTTTTGTGAACCTAATGATGTTGATATTATTTGATCCTAAGAGGTTTGTTCATGTGGTATCACACATGTAGTAGGGATCCCTTGAGGGATGACTTGTCTCCTTTTCAACCATTCCATAGGGTGTTTTTCCTCGTTTTCAGAGCAGATTTGACCTTGTGTCCCTAATTTTGCCCCTTCAGAGATGAGCGTTGGGCCCTGAGAAAATTTTATATGATTCTACACCTCTTGATGCACCTCCAAATGATGAAATGGTGTGCTTGAGATCTTGGACGTTGGACTATTTGATGATGTGCCTTGATGGACCTTAGACGCCCCCAGGCTAGCCTTGACCTTGTTTGATTGACAATTCCTTGTTCTAGAACCCAAATGAGGATGACTTTCATTGATATCACTTGGGAGGGCCAACACATTCTCCCTTGGTGCCAATTCTTGCCCAAGATAGTGCGATGTCATTCCTACTTGCCTTGGAAGGGTGATTTAGGCCTCTTTGTAGATGATGGCATGGTGGAGGAGGTTCCTTTTGGAAATGTACCCATTCTTTGTGAGGTTTTCTTGGAGTGAGGAGCACTCATGGACCATTTCATCACTTCCTTTATCAATTATTTGACCATTATTTATTTTTGAATAATGTAATCCCTTAAACCTTCCTTACTCAACAACCATGATTGTCTCATCTTGATCACTAATGGCTTTTTCAACACCTTCTTTAGGCTGTTCTTGGAAGTAGGATTCTCTAAGCAAGATATTGAAAGAAGCATTATCATTTATTATATTTAAATGCTTCGGCTACTCTTCCCCTTCCACTTGGTTATCTGGGAATTCCTCAAGAAAATGGAATTCGTTGCAAGTTTGACACCAAGTATTTCCTTCTTGGCCAACCATGTTAGTTGGGGAAAGAATATTTGGAACGTTTTGTTGTGAAACGTTGCCACTAGTAAAAGCATTCTTCTTAGAAGGCCTTTCTTTGTTAAACTCTATTTGGGGAGGAGAATTTTGGGATCCCCTTTCGCTTTCCAACATTTCCAACTTGTTCATCATGGTCATTTTCCCTTGCGTGATCTTAGGTTAGTCAATCATCTTAAGCATCAGGTGTCCATCCGGTCATTTGGTTCCATTTTACTATAAGCAAGAATTTGTGAATCCATTAAGGCACTGGTCTCATACTTTAAATTTTAATCTAATCAATAATCTTGCTCGATTTTAATCGATTGGCTACGCCACTCATCCGTGTCTCCCAAACAAGTTGGTTTCCAACTAATTTTCCTTCATCTCATTCCATAAGGACTGCCCCCATAACATGTTGTTGGGAGACAACTAGAACGGAGTGGGTGGGGATCAGAGTGACAACCCCCGTCCTGAGCGTTGTCGCGGTGCTTATACAATCCGGGCAACAACAGGACCCCTGCAAAAAATCAAGATTTGCTTGAGATCTTCAAAATTGTCCACAAAATGCCACAAATTTGTCTCCAAGGGCTAGCAACTTCCTCTTCTGCTTGAGTGTTGAACCTGGAAGGTAGCTAGAGGGTGGATCTTGCCTTCCTAGGCCTAGATCCACCTCAAGACCCCAACGACTTCAAGAAGGCTGGACATCTTACTTGGGTGAGAGAACCCTCAAATTTTTTTTAAAATTCACCTGCACAGATGAAATGAAATTTTCCCAAAACCCCAATATATACAAAATTTAAAAAATAAATCCCAAAACCCCAATTGCTGCAAACAAGGGTTAGAGTTAATTTACAAAAAAAACTATTTTACAAAATTATATACAAAATATTTATAAATATACAATGCTTGTAAAATATTTTTTTTGAGAAAATAGTTTATGAATAATGGCAAGGGATCAATATATTTTTCAAAGAATATTGGCCACACCCCTTAGCGAAGTTAGAACACCATATAAAAATTCCTAGAGCCCAAACAAGGTTGGATCTTCTCCATAGTCTGTGAACTTGGAGCCCAAGGGCTAGTGTACTTGTAGATCTCTATAATTTTTCTCAAACCAAATTGTTAGATCATATAATGAATCGAATCACCTAAGATAAAAATTAATTTTACCAATAGAATGTCCTATCATTGAAAAATGAAATAACAATTTGTATTACAATGAAGCGCAATATAGGATTAGCACATAATTAACACGTACCACAGATCAATGGAACAAGAACACCATGAAATAAACCCCAAAGTATTTTTATTATGATATTAAAATGTTCCCAGCATAGCAATGGCTCAATACTAGTGTTACAAATTTACATCATCCACTAATAGCCCAAGATTAGAATTCTTCATTGTCTTTTGAGAAGCAAAATGGCTTATATTTATAGAGAAATCATCGAAGTGGAAAATAACGGCTAGTTGGCTTGATCTTGTCAAAATAAGCTCGACATTGATAATAATTTGATCTTCTTTTAATCTCTGTCGTCAAAATTATTTATTTTGAGGAAAATTTCGAATTTCTCATAAAACCCATTTTTTATTAATCCAAATTTATTTATTTTTATTAATTTCCTCAAAATTTTGCCTTTGACTTAACCACCAAGGTCCAAGGGCTTAATTTTTCTTAAAAATCTATTCTTCTCTTGGTGGAGGACCTCCAAAATTTGACTTCTTTTTGATCCATGAATTTTCCACTTGGAGAAATATTAATTTCTCTATAATTATTTTTTACTCTAAATTAATTAATTTTCTGGCTTAAGATTTTATTTTGATTTTAACCAGGAAAATCAATTAATTGACACAAGAGGGGCTTAATATTTTTTCCACCTTCAAATACTTTAACCATGGTGTCTAAGTATGAGGGAACATGCACTAAAATATTTTTTGCATTAGATATCACAAATAATTCAACTGTCAAAGGGGGAATACACTTTTACATATAGACCCTCAAAATAATTGTCCAATTCTGCGACACAATATGATTTATTATAGACCAAGTGCTTTGTAATAAAATAATTTAGCCAAATAGCTTACATTATTTCCAAACCACTTTTACAAAAGACTCGATATAACACTAGGATTCATCTAAGACCTTGTCAATGAATTCCACCCTATCTTTGGGGTTTCAGTTGGAGGAAAAACTTTGTCGATTATTTGTGTTTAGAAACACACAATGCGGTGAGGTTAAAAAACCTCCTAGAATGAAATTCATCGCCAAAATCAAAGTCTTACCTACGTGTTGTTACATAATTAAATGGTCATACTAGCATCATTTACATTACAACTTGTAGAAATTAGGTTTACAACGATATAATGAGACTGGTTGATGATTCTGAACTTTGAATGCAAGTTCAAGAATTGCAAGAAGCCATGGCAAAATATGAAGATGTCCGACTGTCGAGGAATTCATCAAAGAGGCACTAGAGCTGAATTCCCTCCTATTAAAACAACAAGAACAATTTGCCAAAAGATGTCACATATCGCTCCTTATCTGATCACCAGTGACCAGCTAACAAATAAGGCGATTGACCAAAGAACCGAATATACTGATCTGAACACAAGAATCTCAAAATTCATCGAGTGGCAAGAAACACAAGAGGGAAGGAGGGCTAATCTGCCTTGAGATCGAGGAGACACATAAGGAAATTCTATTCACGGATTGGGATGCGAGGATCAAACAAGCTGAATTAGCAGTTGCAAGAGTAGTGGGGGTGTCGAAGAACATAGTAAAAGTGGTAAACCACACTTTGTATGCCACCAACCTGGTGAAAGAAGGCAATCCGAAAAACATTGCCCGATATAAATGACTTCCATAAAAGATGGAAGAAAAGAGCAGAAATTCAAAGGGAAGCAATCACGAAGTTAGCAAACACTGGTTGGGAGGTGTATTGGCAATACTTTGTTAAGCCACACAGCCAAATCATGACCCTTAACTTCTCACTCCATTCAACTTAGCTGATGTTGCCACCTCTCACGGATGCTATTTTCACACGACAGGTCAGAACACAGTTTGAGGCACCTCCTCAAGTCAAACCAATGGCCAATATATGCGATTTAAAAGAAAAGTTGGCAAATAGCAAGTCATCATCATAGCCTCTTCTCATCAAGTCACTTTTATTTTTAGAGTTAGCTAACTAGTTAGGAGGAAGGTTGTTTGAAACCTTCTCAAATTTTTGTATTATCTATTTTTGAACATTAGTTAGAGTAATATTTATACCCTTCTCATGCATTTAGAGAAGGCTCCAGAATTTTATCATAAACATTTGCAAAGAATGCACTTCTATAAGTTTGTGAATGCTTTGATGAAATTATGGAACATGAGCGTTTCTTTTAAATATCATATTACTTTTTTTTGTTGATGCACTATTGAATACGTAGAGGATAATTTGATCTGAAGAAAGGAGTTGATTTATATCATTAGTCAAATGAGCAGAATTTCACACATATGATACTTCTATCCTGTATGATTAGTTTTGTTTTTGTTTAATTAATGATAACACTTCATTTTCATGAATTGTAATGAGATATGTTCTTTCTGTTAAGCGTTAATTGCACTACTGTATGATGCCTAGCTGAAATTGTTTATTTTCATATATAATCATCAGATATATGCGATATAGTTTATACATTTCTTTGACTAACTATTTATTCAAAGAAATTATCTTTATACGTTATCACTTTTGCTTAATGCATGATTGATCTTTATTATCACATGTCAAATAGATATCTTTTTAGATCGCATATCACACAAAAAATACCGGGGTTTATATTAGATTAAGTTAGTTAGGGATTTGCGTGATAAAATAGGCCATTTAGTTATCGCTATCCTTATTGCAATCACTTGAAAACCACCCACTCATTTTAAAACCCACACTGGGAAACTAGTCCCATCATCCCCAGTTGGAGCCACCACTTCAAACGGAAAAGGTGTTGTCTTAAGTTCCGGACTTGGTGGTTATCCCCCATGTTGGAGCAGCAGAAATATGAGGCTTCAACAGGGCCATAAAATGTTGCCTTGATCAAAATCAAAATTTTAGAAAGGTCGAACGTGTCTATTGTGATATTGTGAGGTCGTGTATCATTTCTGGGCATTCGTGGCAATCTTTCCTAGGTCGAATGCATGTATTGAGGCCGACATATTTTCCTGACTCGGACGTGGAATGATTAGCAGTGGAGGTCGAGAGATGTCTACAATCATTGGTTCAACGACAGAGGAAATTGCAGATCGAGAAAATGGAGTGATTGGGAGTCCTGAGGGCCGAATTGCATTGATTTTAGGGGATCGAGTTTGAGCAAGATTGAGGATTTGAGCTACCTTAACGCTATTCCAAGATTGGAACCTGTAGCAGGCCGAGTACCAAATTATCTAACTGTTGGGATGAGTTCTGGTTGCATATACCGTAATATCCACCATTGTTGCAGGGACTGAATTTTGGTCAAAGTGTGTTATTTCCTGAGCTACCTTATTGCAGATTGAGGTGTGTGCCAAGAAGACGCAGAGCAATTTTGAGCTGCGCATAGGTGTTAATTGTAGTGTCTGTTGACCACTACGTGTCAATGACCCATAGCAATACACCCATTTTTTTCGCAAAAGGGATAGTGTTTGATTGATGTGTTCGTGCCGTCCAACTATCATCATCTTATAATGTAAACCCAGTCTGCATGTGTATAATGTAAATAATCTCAGCAAATTCATGTCGTGTATGTAATTACCTAGGTAAACTTACTTTTCTGGTGATGATTTACATTCTGGGAGGTTTTTGGTCTCACCGATCTATTCTCGGATGGTCGACAGAGTTTTCCTTCAGCCTTACCCCAAAGCTAGAATGGATTTTGTCACTGGGATCTTATGGGAGTCCTAGTGTTCTAGATTGAACCTATGTAAAAGTGATTTGGGAATGATTCTAACTATTTGGTTAGGTTATTTTATTACAAATTGCTTGATCTTCTAGATTATATTTTGTGTCGCAAAACTGGGTAGTCTATGATGGTCTTTTGCAAATGGGTCTTTCCCCTTGAGATGTAAAAATGTAAAAATCATGATGTAAAGTGTTTTGAGGGTTAGAAAAATAATTTATCCCCTCATAGGTTAATTAATTAAATTTTTTGGCCAAAATTAATTAAAATCCTAAGCCAAAAATTTAATTAATTCTAGGTCCTAGGTAAATTTAAATCCTCCGAAGGCAAAATTCATTGGTCCTTAAAAATTATATTTTAAGAGGTCTAGGGACTAAGGTAAATTGATTATTTTGCTAAATTTTTAGTTTTTGGTCCTTGGGGTTAAGTCAAAGTCAAAATTTTGAGGAAATTAATTCAAAAATTTAACTTTTAAATTAATTAAAATGTATTTAATTGAAAAATTCGAATTTCCTCAATAATTTAGAATTTCGACGGATGAGATTAAAAGAAATTTTGATCTTCATCAACAATCGAGATTGCTTTGACGAGGATTACTCGAACTAGCCATTGGAGGATTTATCTTTAAATAGGAGGTCGTTTGTTAGTCAAATCATTCGATCTCTGGATCATGTACTGAGCTCTCAAGCTCTCCTGTATACTTTTTTGAATTAATGCAAAAGTCTTTGGGGTTTCAACATGCTGTAGTGTTCCTCTTCATGAATTTATGGTAACATTGTTTTAATCTCTGCTTAATATTATGTGAAAACTATTAACCAATAGCTTTCTTAGAATAATTTGAATACAAGTATCTTATTCAGTTTGTTAGATCTAGGGTAACATTTTTAATTTTCATTGAAGTATTAAGTATCTCTATTTCTTCAGAATTTTATTGTTGTTCTATTTCTCTACTTGATTTGATGGTTGATCTAGTGTTTGCAGAAGATCTCTCAGGTTTTCATTGGGCGTTTGGGGAGAGTTATTGGTTGGACCAATGAACTCTCAACACATATTTTCTGAAGAGCCTACTTCATATAAGCCTCAGGATTTATCTAACGATAATTTTTTTCTGCAAGGTGTTTTTGGGCTAGTACCTCTCTAAAATTTCAAACTCTTTTTAAATATTTTGTGGAAATTTTGATAGATATGGCTATTAAGAGCCTTAGATTATCAGATCTAAGAGCGGAATTGGACTCATACTCCTCAGATATGATAGATCTGTAAATTATTTGTATAGATCTGTTATTTACTTGTGTAGATCTGAAATTTTCTAACATAATTTTGAGTTTTAACACTTGGGTTTTTTGGGATTTTCTCTATTTTTGTACATATTGGGTATTGGGTTTTTCTCTCTTCACTTGTGCAGAAATAGATATGAGAAATCAGCCAAGAAAATCTTCAGATCTGAGCTAGATCTAGACCCTAAAGGGCACGATCTGGGCTCAAAGTTGTTTGCAGGATAGATCTGAGAAATTAGCCAAGTAAATCTTTAGATCTAAGCTAGATCTAGACCCTGAAGGGCAAGATCTGGGCTCAAAGATTGTTTGCAGGAATAGATTTGAGAAATCAGCCAAGTAAATCTTCATATTTGAAAATTTTCAAACAGATTTGGGGGTTTTGAGACAGATATAGGCCCTGGAGGGCAATATCTTATCCCAAATCTTTTTACAAGGCCAGCCATTAAAGATTTTGCAATAAATCTGAATATTTGATGCAAAATAATTTTTTTTAGAACAAGGGTTTCAAGTTTTGGGGCTCCTAAGCCTAGGTCCGCCTTCTCCTAGCCCAGTGCTAGTTCTATTGGGCCTATTGTTAGCTCTCATTGGCCCTAGATTCCTTTGCTCCATTTCTGATTTGAATATTTGATTTTCTGAAGCTAATCATTGGTGGGTTTTTGCAGAAAATTTGTGTTTCAGATATTGAATTTTTTTTTGGCAACTTGGGCAAGTGATCTTCAAGGCCTAGGGCCTAAGGGTTTGATCTTTAAACCATCTTTTTCCTTACTGTTTGCTACAACAGTCATACCTTTCTAATAGTGGTGTAAAACATATCTAAGTGGTTTGAAATTAATTAAAGAAATTGCTAAATACATTAATAAGTTATTTATGTTTGATGTGTATCAAAAATTTGGCCTAGATCTACATTTTGGGTGACTGTTATCTCTGAATAATTCTATTTCTGAAGTCTGAAATATAACAGTGGCAAAATTTCATGTGGGTTTGCCTAAAATTAGTTCCTAAGTTGTCTAATACATTAAGGAATTAATTTCTTGAGTTGGGCATTCATCATTAGGCTTATTTCATTTTTTAATTGCTAGCTGTAATAAGTATATCAGATCTGATATAATTCTAGAAATCACATCATAACACGCTGAAAATTTTTGATAATTCATGTGGGCAAGTTTAGAAAATTTTCGGTAAATTTTTGGCATAAAAATATCTTGATAGTTTACTGTTTTCATTGTCATATTGTTGTTGTCGTAAAGTTTTTCTTACTGCTGTCATAAAAACTAATTTCTGAAAATTAAGTACTCTGTCATGGAATTGTGATAAAATGCATATCTTTTGTTTCATAAACATAATATTTTTTTAGCATCTGTTGACATTGGTTGCAAAGAAGTTTTTGTTCTCTTTGAGCAATAATTGTATCAAAAAAGATTTGAAATGAGCTTGTGGCTTAATTGTAATATTTTTAGGGGTTTAGTTTTAAGTCTTCACCCAATAAAGCGAGTATTATATTTTGGTGATTAAGGGCTTTTGTGACACTAGTGTTTCTAATCTTCAGGTCTAACTTCTTCTCATCATCTGGTGCATTTGCATATAAGTTAGTTTTGCATAAATAAAATTTGCTTCCAAGCATAAGCTTGGTCGATGGAGAGATAAGTATCCATTCGTCTTTGTTTGAGTAGCCTGCTTTTAATAGTACTTAAAATGGTGACCTTGTAGTCGTCAAAGCCACAACTCTCTACAACGTCGGAGGCATCGAGTATGTTAAATTTTTAGGAGAGGTATCGTTAATCACACCTTAGTGTGCTTCACCTTATCTTCTTTCTGCCAATTACTACGAAATCAGGTTCAATATAGAAAGGATCGAAGGGTTAAAACTTAGATAGGCATTTAACTAAAATTAACCAAGATTCTTACATCTCACATTAGTTTTAGGGTCTGCATTTCATATAGGATAGTCATTCATCTAATCAGCAGTTGCTAATCAATTACTTGGTCTTCATTTCTCTAGCAAGATCGTTGACCCCATAAGGCACTGGTATCAATCGTTTAAAATCTAATCAAATCCTATATGTCTTGTTAAATTTTAATCAAGTACTTGATCGCTTCATTGTGTCTCCCGAACTGGTTGGTTCCCAACTAATTCTTCTTCATTCCATTTTTCCATAGGGTCTACCCCTCTTAGCCTCCTGTAGGGAGACAGCTTAAATGGAAAGATTGGGGATCAGGGTGACAGCCCCCGATCTGAGCCATTGTCGCGGTGCATAGACATTCTGTGCGACAATAGTGTCAATATACTAAGACAGAGCACGCTGGATTTGAACACCATGGACCTATACAAGCAGTTGTTGTGCGATCAAAATGCAATAGCACGTGCATGAAAATCACAGAATGACCGTGTTGTAAATACATATTTGATGTTTGAAAGGTTTTTTATTATTGGGTTGTGACTGCATGCATATAAACCTTGGCATAGATGGTTGCACGTAGAAAAATCCCACGTAAATTCCAAAACGAAGCTTACCTTTCTAAGTCCACGGGAGGACAAATCATGGAGGCTGAGCGAATGGTGTTTATTTTTCAGGAGCCGAGAGCACTAGTCTATTGATGAGGTGCACATAAACAAATGAAAGTTCTTTGACCACCTGTAGCTGTTAGCATAAAGAGAAATTTCGAACACAATTGGCATATCCTTGTTGCATGCAAGGTAACGAGAGCCTTTTTTATTTGCTGTTGAGATCCTAAAGACGCACAAGTGTGGTTCAGAGGAGCCAACCTACCTGTTATAGAGCATGGATTGAGTACATTACTCTTATCATTGAAATTGTAGCCGAGTTGTAATTTGTTTTGACAACACTGTGCATATACCAGTGAATGGAATTGATGGGAAGCTATTTGTGGTAGAATTGCTCCTGTGACAATTTATAAAGATCGTGGGCTTAAATCTACAGAAGCACGTATTGTAGTTTTATGTGGCTAGAACAATGGGAATTTGATTTGCTAACATCCACCTGGGCAGTGTATCTTTGAATCATCTTGCTGGATGTCATCTCCAGAAGGCCGTTTTTCTATTGGAAGCTACCTTTAAACCAGGTTCTCTCATTTTTTTTTTTGAATCATTGTTTTGTTGGGATCTTGTGTTAGTTGATTGAGTGAGGGATTGGCATAACATTGTTATTGATGTGCCCAGTATAGTCATGTTGTTGATGTGGAGTATCTATTTGTAGTATGCCCTTGATGTAATATGTTGTTGGTTAGGTTATTGTGTCATAACTAAGCGCATTGCTGAGTCGTATTTGAGTATTCTTGGGTCCATCTGATGTCATGCACCAAGTATGTATAGCTGAGTCTATCTTGACGCCATTGATGCCAATTGTAGAACTGTTGTTAGTAGCTAGTGAAGTGTCTTATTGGCCTTGTAAAAGGTCGTGTTGTGAGTTGAAGAGAGTTTCTGAGTCAAGTCATGTATAAAACAACCTGATGAACTTACTATCATTAAATAGAAAATGGATAAGACCTTCATCAATTCCCTCAATAAATTAGCAGCAAAAATCAACATAACTTTTTCCAAGGGGATAGTTTCTATGCTACAACAAGAGTAGCCACAGAAAGAACATGATTTGGGACACAAAATCTATGCACTTGGGACAAATTTGAGATGGATGGGAGTGACCACAAAAGCCCTTCTCATACTAGAAGAACTTGCTTCACTCCTGTCCAAGGTGCACCAGTCAGATGGGAAGAGCTTGATTTGGGCTCTAAAACCAGCCATGCTTGCTCTCATACAACACAAATTTTTGGAGCAACCTTGTATAGGAGCCAAACTTCTAGTTTCCTCTTGTCTTAGTAGTATCATGATGCTGACCGCACCCATACCTCCTTGCAGTGATGACATTATGAGGAGAGTTTTTAGACTGATAACAGTGAGGGCCCTACCTTTGGGAAGAAGCTAGAGATTCTAGAAGTCATGGTCTTGGTTACATCTTATGACCTCATGTTTGAACTGAAGTGTGATGATTTGATCCTGCAGATGTTCCAATGCTTCTTCAGCATTAGGAAACATCATCTTGATACAGTCATAACACACATACAATCCATTTTTTCCTCATGTATGGGAGGCCATGATGCCATTTGGTTGCAGACTAGATTGTTGGCCATTTGGGGGAGAGAATAGTGGTTTCATCTGTTGCTTATGAACTAGCTGAAAGGATGGTTGAGAACATTGGTCTGTTTGGGAGATGGTTGACCCAAGAGGAGTTGTGAAGGATCTATGGTGACCAACCATGTAAGTGGAATGAGCTGAGGAGGAGGGGTCTTTGCTTCATCTGCAAGGAACCTTGGGGACTTGACCACTCATGCTGAGTGACGTTGAGGAGATGACAAGGGTAGAGCAGGAGGAGATCCCTTCTGACTCTCAGGGTGAGGATTTTGCTTTTATGGTTGAGTCCATGAGTTCATATGAGGATATCCCTTAGGAGCATGAGCAGTCATGTGGGTATGTTGGTAGCGGCCTAGGTATGCATTCATGTGAGATGGGGTACGATGAGAAGCATATTGTCCGGGGAGCAGACTTGTCGTGTGAGTGGCTGACGATTCAGCATGGAGAGCACATAGAGGAGCAGGAGTCAGCCGAGGGGGACGATATGCATAGTGTGGAGAGCTAGTTGGGGGTTCATGATGAGCGCATGATAGAGGAGGATGAACAACCATCTTTTGGACCAACTATTGATGTGGAACAGATAGATGCACAAATAGCCAACAGGGTTGTAATACTTGTAGAGACTTGTCGTTAGGAGGTGCTGGAGACTGATAGGTTAGTTTGGTAGGGGTTTGGTAGACTGGAGGACCATGGAGTTTTCAGTCAGACGAAGGAGGATCTGCTGGAGATGGTGGTGCATCCATCTTTGGGCCTACCCATTGATGGGGTGCAGATAGGTGTAGTGGCAACCAATAGAGCTGCAGTATTTCCAGGCCGCAACCCTCTCCAGGAGTATGTAGACAAGGCTTGTAGCACATCTTGCCCACTTTTTCCTATTATAGAGAGAGGGGTAGGTTTCCTTAGACAGATCTTGTTGATTGACCAACTAGAGCATCTTGAGTTGAGCAGGGATCCATATCAACATAGTAGACTTGTTCCTTATACAAGTGTCCATGCATTGGAGTGGCAAGAGATCATGAGTTGGTATCCTATTGATGGTGTGATATTCTTAGTCAGGGACGTAGTAGAGCGGGGAACCCTAGACATGTCAGATACTGGATGCCATAGTTGGTAGTGGGATATAGGTCGACAACTCTTCAACATTCCATCCCAATAGCAGGAGAGTGGGATTAACATTGGATTGAGTCAGGGGTTGGACTGGAGAGAGGTGATGAGTTGGTAATAATATAATAATAATAATATCCATTTTAAGGTGACAGCCAAGCTAGACACCAAATTGGTGTTTGAGACCCCCTTGTTTGTGGGACAAGGGACCCACCTCCGCGCAGTGATTTGACTGCTAAGTCTACAAAGGCATACATACTCTACGCCCCTCTGGTTTTGAACTTGTGACCTCTTAGGAGAAAACACATGCTCTTAACCATTAGGTACGTGGTTGGTGGAGCAACATTCACAGTCATAACTATAGCACCACAGGAGCCATGGAGAATTGATACTTGTTCTTGGTGGCATTGGGGTTCAGGAGGATTTGTTGATGACAGTCAAAGGTTGGTCTGGGATCCGGGCATTGAGGGACCCGTTCATGGTGGGTTGACACAGAGGCATAGCGTCACCCAGTGGTTTGTATGGGATCTGGGCATTGGGTCTCAGTTGCATTGGGCCACCAGCTTGGTCCACAGATTTAGATTGGTTGAGGGCAAGAAATCTTGGGGAGGGAGGGTTTGTGATGTTCCTTTTTCTGGTGTTCCTTATGGCATGGTTATGATGGACTTCTAGGGTTGGAGGCAGACAGGTCATAGGTGAAAGTTTACTTCATTAGCGGTTCAAGGGGATTTTGGAGATGTTTTATGGGGTCTGGAGGAGTTTAGTTGCCATCCTTCGTCATCATGATTGATTTCGCACAACTCGCTCCTCGTTCCATTGCATTCTGATAATTCCTGTAAAATGGGCTTATTATTGTGCATAACTCATTTAATTACACTTAAGGTGGCTTTTCGAGAGGAATACTTGACAAAACACCTTAGTGTAATATCTCGTTGGAACCGGAACAAGAAGATCTACAATATGGGATGGTTAACGTGGATTTTCAATGACCCGAGGAGGCGTGATGGCTGATTTACCCTTTTCCCACATTAAAAAGAGGGAAATGAGCTCAATGATTAAAATAATAATAAAATAGGAGGTTCTAGAGGGGTCTGTTGTCGCACAGATTATCACAACAACGCTCAGACCGGGGGCTGTCACCTTGGTCCCTGATCTCTCCGTTTAAGCCTGTCTCCCGCGGCTAAGGGGGGTAGACCCTACAGGGAAATGGATGACCATCTGTGAATCAGTTGGTTTGGGAGACACGAAAGGAAACCAGCACTAGATAGATTTTATTAATTTAATGGACTAGTGCCTTATGGGGTTAATGTTTAAATGATTACTTACTAAATGTTGCAGAAATGTAAACCATGTAGAGCAATCATTTATCATCAAATAACTCAAACAAAGATTAAATTTTATCAGATGCGAGAAAATGCTTAAATGATACTCCAGCAATTTAAAACTTCGAAAGATAAAGATTGATACACAACCATGTAATTTTAAACGCTAACTAGATATCACATTCATGATCATTCAAGCATGCTAATCACATAAAAATGATAAACATTAATTCCACATCAAAATTTTAATCTCAGTAGGAGAAAATAAAACGTGATAAATCCCTGAGCTAATACTGAATCTGGCAAAAAATTTCCACAATATTTTTATGTTTTTTTTTTTTTTGGACAAAATTAAAAAAATTAAACTAAATGAACTTTAAAAAAAATCTAAATCTACACTTAAAAAAGAAAGAAAAGAAATAATAATTTTTTTTTTTTTTAAAGAAAAACTTAAAACTTAACTTAAACTAAAGGTTTAGTACAAAAATTGAAATTATTAAATAAAAAAAAAGATAAAAAAGAACTTTAAACTCCTTTTTTTTATGATATATATATATATGACCTTTTTTTTTTTTTAATAGGTTGAGATATAACAAAGCTAAAATCTTAGTACAAACTAAAGCAACTATTTAAAATCTAATCTAAAATGAAATTGGAAAATCTTTAAACTATGCTAAAAATTTATTCTAAAATCTAACAATACTAACCCTAAACTAAATTATAATGAAAGTCTAAAATGAATGTAACCCTTATTTTTCAATCATATGAAACCAGAACTTGAAATAAAACTTAAAAAACAAAAAAACGTATTTACGCTACAACAAATCGAAATTTTCCTATGCATATACCAAAACGCACATACAAACCAGCCCGAGATCATAATATTTTTCAAAACAGAAATTTGATTTGCCGCAGAAGGGGAGGAAACGACGTGGTTTAGCTTGACGGGAGATAAAAACTGCTGGTGGGAAGCCGTATATGGGTTCACGGGGTTTAAACCACAAGCGTGCAGGTTTTGCAGTGCGTGGGTAAGGCAAGGAGCGACAGCGACAAGGAACGGCCACAGCGTTCGATGGGTAGGAAGAGCAGCTGCGTGACAGTTTAGGAGAGGTAATAGCAGCGTGGAGTCGTTGACGAGAATGGGAAAGCCGACGATAGCTCAAGGATTGACGTTGAGGATGGGCAGTCCGATAGCAATCGACTAATTGCAGAATTTAGCCCAGTAAATAACAATTCTGACGAGGGGCATCAAGAAATTTTAGAGTCACGTGAACATTTGGAAAAAGATTTTTCAGAACAGGAAATTGAGGCTGAAGCTCAGCAGCAGTGGATATGCAGGTGGTTGAAGCAGCTATGGAAGATGGCAGCAGAAGTGAATAGTAGTGACTGTAATCCAGTAACTTGATCACAAAATTTTTAATCTTTCCCGCTCCAGAAACCCTGAAGAATTTCTCAAACCCTGTACCTGCAATCTGCAAAAGAAAACAAAGCCCAAAAATAATGTGTATAAAACAAAATTTGAAACCCTAAATAAGCCAAACAGTTGCTGCATTTACAGATCTATGGCTCTATAACAGCCAGATTTGTCAGTGACCATCAGTAATATTTTCAAAATTTTAGATTTACTGTGAAAAACTTCAAAAATCTCTCATGCAATTCGAAAAACAATCTTAAATAATAAACCCAGGATTGAAACTGGCTGGGCTCTGCAAGAAATGCTTGCGGGAGTTGACTGGTTCAGCCGAGAACTTCCCCAAATGCCCACTGATCTTTCTTCAACAAGGATTTCCTGCCATTACTTCAGAAATTCTAATCCCATTCAAACCCTAGCAAGTGAACAAGATACCTGTGTTCAACAATACTCTACAATAAGCTGTTACTAATGGCTGAAAATCAAAATATGCAGAAAATAAAATAGCTCACAGCACTTCAAGAGAGTAACACTAGCAAGATTTCAACTCCAAAGTCTTTCTTTATTAGCACTAGAAAAAGTTTACAAGAGAGCTTCTTCAGCACAAGACTCACAGATCGAATGATCTCAAATGACACCTAGCACCCTATTTAAAGGAAAAATTCCCAACGGCTAGTTCGAGTGATCCACGTCAAAATGATCTGGATCGTCGATGAGGATCAAGATATCTCTTAATCTCATCCGTCGAATTTTTAATGTATTAAAAAAAAATTGAAATTCTGCATTTATTTACTCAAAATATTATCATTTTATTATTTTTTAAGTT
>APFE030601216.1:26116-38068 GCA_000404065.3 Pinus taeda | reverse complement strand
TTTTATTTATTTTTATTATGGATCCTCAAACTTAGCCTTTGGAAAAAATTCGCTAGGACCTAGGACTTAGGACCTAAGAGGGGAAAAACATTTCCTAACCCTCAAGACACTTTACATCATGATTTTTTTACAATTTTACATCTCAAGGGGGGAAAAGCCCTTTGACATAGACTCTCATAGACCACCCAATTCTGCGACCAAACATAATCTAATAGATTAACACACTAGGATTCTCCTAAGACTCTAATGACAAAATTCATTCCGGCTTTGGGGTCAGGTTGAAGGAAAACTCTGCCGATCATGGATCGGTGAGACGAAAAACCTTCCGGAATGTAGATTATCATTAGAAAATTAGGTCCACCTAGGCAATTTACATACATGACTCAACTTTGCTAAGATTATTTACAATTCAACATGCACACTGGGTTTACAACTCAATATGATCAAGTGGATGATGACTGTCGAATGGCACGGACATGTCGATCAAGCGCTATCCCTTTTGCGAAGAAAAGGGGGTGTACTACTATGGGTAGTTGACACGCAGTGGCCAACAGGGTCCATTAGATTTATAAAAAGGAGGAGGAGGCCATTGGAAGGACATCTTGGATTTGATATTTCTTCTTGTATGAGAGGTTGAGAACCCAGTTTTCTACTTCAGCAGTAGCCCCAGGACGGAAACCCTCAGGTGATTCAGTGAGATTGGGTGAGTACCCATCTCCCCTTGGTGAATTCATCCATAATTCACAGGATAGCTGAGTAGTTGTATTTCAGATCAGTTTGGAGGGCCAGGGCAGCATTGGAGCATATTCTTGAGGCCAGTTTCTATCTCAGCTATAATAGTTTTTTCAGCATGTAAACCCTAGTTTCTGATTATAATAAAAGGTGAGATTATTTCTGCTCATTGTATGATTGAATTGCATGTGTTCTATTTGTTATATTTTACATGGCAATGTTCTGTTAATTGAATGGAATTTTATCTGAAGCATTTTGTGAGTTGAATTCCAAGAGTTTGGCAAAATTTTCGGTGTGGTATATTACACCACCATTTTCCTTTGAACTGTAATTGTCCAACATCTTCCAAATATTAATTTGGATAAATATTGATTCTAGAATTTCGGAATGAGCATCATAAATCGTATAAAACTGAAGTGTTCTACATAAAGCTCCTTTTGTGCACATTATACAAATTGGTCAAATTTGAATACTAAAGCTACAAAAATAGATCGTCATCTACTAATTTGTTTGATGAAATGGATTTCCTAACAAAATAAAGTTAATATCTTTTAAACCTCTTTATCTGTATGTTGAACCTGTGAATATGGGTAGATGAACCACATAAGATGGTTCAAAACGTCGATACATTAACCAATATCAATGTGATGGATCTGAAAATTACTTCACACAACACAAATTGCAGAAGCCTTAGATATATAATTTTTGCCCTATACAGAAGGGAAAATTTTAAAGAAATTCGTACATTTGAACAATTCAAAATATAGATTACAAAGAGAAACTCTGATCTCACCATCTTACAACGCTGTAGAGACTCTTCCATCATTCCATTATTTTCCAAAATAAATCATAGCCTTAGGAACCCTAGAAACAATCACATATTTCTCCGAACGAGTCAGGCACTTCTTCGGACAAAAAATAATAAAATCCGTTTTCAACTTGATACATTATCCAAGAAATTTTTTGACCCTTACCATTCTTCCTCCTACTATAGGTATTCATTTATTTATATATACATATTGCTTTCATATGATCAAACTTTCACATCTTTAATTATTCCTGAAGATGAACCACATAAGATGCTTTGAAATGTCGATACATTAACCAATATCAATGCAATGGATCCGGAAACTACTTCACACAACACAAATCGCAGAAGCCTCAGAACTATAATTTTTGTCCTATATGAAAGGGAAAAATTGAATGAAATCCATACATTTGAATGATTCAGAATATAGATTGCAAAGAGAAAGTTTGATCTCACCTTCTTACAGTGCTGTACAAACTCTTCCATCACTCCATTATTTTCCAAAATAAATCATAGCCTTAGGAACCCTAGAAACAATCACATATTTCTCCGAGCGAGTCAGACACTTCTTTGGACAGAAATTAGTAAAATCCGTTTTCAACTTGATTCATTATCCAAGAAAGTTTTTGACTTACACATTAGCAAACCAAATCGATCCTACACTCTGGCTAAGAATCGATGCGTGTTCTTCCCTAAAGGCTCTTAAAATTGAAGAAGAAAAACACAATAAGCAAATTTCACATTAGATTTCATTAATACTAAATTAATCTTATTTTTTTTATAATTATTAGGATTTTAATCCTGTCGGCTCCTTACCATTTTTCCTCCTACTTTAGGTATTCATTTATTTATATATACATATCACTTTCATATGATCAGATTTTCACATCTTTAATTATTCCTGAAAATGAACCACATAAGATGGTTCAAAACATCAATACATTAACCAATATCAATGCAATGGATCCAGAAACTACTTCACACAACACAAATCGCAGAAGCCTTAGATCTATAATTTTTGCCCTATACCGAAGGGAAAAATTTAAAGAAATTCGTACATTTAACGATTCAGAATACAGATTGCAAAGAGAAAGCCCGATCTCACCTTCTTACAGCGCTGTAGAGACTCTTCCATCACTCCATTATTTTGCAAAATAAATCATAGCCTTAGGAACCCTAGAAACAATCACATATTTCTCCGAGCGAGTCAGGGACTTGTTCGGACATAACTTAATAAAATCCATTTTCAACTTGATTCATTATCCAAGAAAGTTTTTGACTTACAAATTAGATTATCAAACCAAATTGATCCTACACTTTGGGCGAGAATCAATGTATGTTATGCCCTAAAGGCTCTTGAAATTGAAGAAGAAAAACGCATTAAGCAAATTTCACATTACATTTCATTAATATTAAAATTAATGTCAATCTTAATTTTTATTAGGATTTTAATCCTCTCGGCTCCTTACCATTCTTCCTCCTACCTTAGGTATTCATTTATTTATATATACATATCACTTTCATATGATCTTCACATCTTCAATTATTCCTGAAGATGAACCACATAAGATGGTTCAAAACGTCAATACATTAACCAATATCAATGCGATGGATCCGGAAACTACTTCACACAACACAAATCGCAGAAGCCTCATATCTATAATATGGGTAAATACAAAATAAAATTAATTTAATTTGCATATGATCAATACGTGCAACACTATATGTGTTGCAAAAACTATTTCCATCCATCCATGTGTCTATTGCCATCTGTCCATACTCATGTGCCTATATTAGTTAATATTATATTGGACAAGGCTTAATGAAGGAGAAACTCCATCACATCTCCACACTGTATAGACCTTCATTCACTTGAGATTTAGTAGAGGCTTTAACTTTATATGTAGAAGAAAACACTAAGTAGCGCATCCTCCATGAGATAATTTCCACCCTAAACTCCATCACATTTCCACACTGTATAAACTATTATTCACTGCATATTTTGTAGAGGCTATTAATTTTATATGCAGAAGAAAATACCAGCGCATCCTCCATGAGATAATATGCAAAAGAAAACACTGAGCAACGATCCTCCAAATGACGTTGCACAATCCTGTGCTCTGTACATAAATGGAGACCCAACATTTCCAATGAGTTAGGTTATGGTGAGGCATTGACCACTGCAGCACATCTCGTTGGCAAGCGTTATCACCCAAAGCCACACAAGCATGCTACAAACCTGCACCATGTTACACTTACCTTCCTTAGGAGTTTAATTTTGTCATCAAGCCTGCTCATTCCATGTTTTGGTCATGCCTGGAAAAATGCGCTCCTTTTTCAACAATGCAAGATTCAAAACATTAAGTGTACAAAGATCTTGATTATAGTTTCAGATCATTGCTAGCTTGTTTGCTTCAGAATTATACAAAAAGGAGTCGCATGCCCTTGTCTTCTTTAACACTCTCGTTGGCCTCTGCTTCTTTTACTACGGGGATGTTGAGCTTTAGAGTTTTTGTTGGAAATAAATTAATTCATATACCTCCACATCGAATCTGCTTCGGGATTCAAAATCTACGAGTACTACCTCATGTAAGTACCCCAAAAGATAAGAAAAGAAACCCTAAAATACACAGATATTCAAATCTAGCCACAATATTGCCTGAGATTCTTCACAAAGTTTCAAATGTGAAACTCAGAATAGAAGTGCCGAATGGCCCAAAAAAGGGAAACCAAGCCTAGAACTTCAAATTCAACTACCTGCACCAGATTTGCTTCACAACCCTTAAACCCAAAACTAATGAACCATAAGCCCATAACTCCATAAGCAGATCACAGAGAGCGAATGGATTTCAGAGAAATTTTCAATTCATTTTTATGCACTCAAGAATGGAAATGCCTTGGTTTATATAGAAATGGACGAGTGTCTTAGGAATAGGCCAACATGGTAATTTGGGAGTGAATGCTAAATTTGAATTTTTAGATGATGTAGCCAAACATCCCCTTTGTTGAATTTTGATAGACTTGCATATTGAACGAAGTCAAAATTACCTTTCTAATTTTGGACTATTTTGAATGCATCCTTAATTAATTAATTTTAATCAATTTTTTTAATGAAGAACACTCATATATTTCAAGACTTAACTTTGTCTCTTCATCTAATGAAATGTGCCATAGGCTACCCAATATTAAATTGCCTTATCATTATACCTTGGGATTTTGGACAAAATGGTGGAGATTCATATCTTCTGACGTGCTTATCTCTCCCACGGTGAGGGCTCTCATAGCGTGCCATATACCACTGGAATCAACTTGACGAGGAGCATCCAATGATGGTGATCTTGAGCCCAAGATTCTTGATCTTCATCCCCAAATGCTTCAACACGCATGGGGCTACAAGGGTTTTCCAAGGGCTTCTTTCTTTGGGTCTTCCAATTGATGCAATTCAGACAAATATTAAGAGCGTTCAATAACAGATGTTGGCATTGATGACAACACCATTCAACACATTTTGCATTGTATATTGGCATTTAAGAAGTGGCATGTTTTATGGTTAAAAGAAAGTTTTATTGTTTAGACGTGATAATTTTCTAATATTTTTGTCTTGCAATGAAAATATCAGTGTTGCGAACATCGCGATTTAATCGCAATGTTTTCAAAAAATCGCGATTTTTTGAGTCAGCCAATTTAATCGCCCGATTTTTATAAAGTTGTTTTTTTTATTTTTATTGTTAGGGCCTTGCACCAATACAAATGCGGAAATCATCCGAAGAACTCTCAGATCATGGGAAGAATTAGAGCAAGCCAAACTGTCCAAGTTAGATCCGAGGAAGCAACTAGCAGGGAGAGTGTTAGGAGGTGAATATGAAAGTGGCGCTAGTTCTACTTCAACATTAATATCTACAACCAACCTTGTAGCTACCTCATCATTTTTTGTTCCTAGCACCACAGCTGGTTCACAACCATCTATCACTTCAATTCTTAAAAAAAGGAGAAAGAACAAGCTGGCAAGTTGTTGGGCAAGTTTCTCCTTTGGAGTGATATTCCTTTCAACATTGCAAGAAATAATCCATTTTTCTAGCCTAATGTTGATGCTATTGCAGTTGTTGGCCCAGGGTACAAAATCCCTTCTTATGATGACTTTAGAGGTCGCATTTTTCAAGATGAAAAGGTTGACTGCACCAAAATATTGGAGGAGTTTAGGGCATCATGGGCACAAGTATGATGCACTGTGATGTCAGATGGTTGGACCGACCAAAAGGGGAGAACCCTTATAAACTTCTTGGTTAATTGTCCCAAGGGGACAATGTCTATGAAATCCGTTGATGCATCTTCACATATCAAAGATGCAAAATTATTATGTGATTTGCTGGATGTGTTTATTTTGGAGGTGGGTGCAGAACATGTTGTCCAAGTCATAATGGGCAATGCTGCAAATTATGTTGCTGTTGGCAAGATTCTTATGGAGAGGCATCCTACTTTATTTTGGACACCTTATGCTGTACATTGTATTGATTTGATGTTGGAAGACATAGGAAAAGTTTCCTTTGTCAAAGATATTGTTGACCCATTAAAAAGCATTACAAAATTTATATATAATCATGCATCTGTGCTTAGCTTGATGAGAAAATTCACCAACAACAAGGAGTTGGTGCACCTCGCCATTATACAGTTTGCCACCAATTTCATATCTCTTCAATCCCTCTTGAATTCTATGTGGGATGTGAAGAGAATGTTTCTTTCAGATGAGTGGCGTGCTTTGACATTTAGCCACAAACCAGAGGGAGAGGCCATATGCAAATTAGTTTCATACCAGGAAAACTTCTGGGTGGGAGTGCAGGAGGTGTGCAACATTACTGAAGCTTTGGTAAAGGTTCTTCGATTAGTTGATGGTGATAAGCCCGCAATGGGCTATTTGTATGAAGCTATGGACAGGGCCAAAGAATCCATTCAGGCCTACTATGATGATAAGGAAGATGAGGGGTTCCAGAAACAACTCCTATGGGAAGTGATTGATGAACGATGGAACAACACACTCCATCCTTCCATTCATGCCGCAAGGATCTACCTGAACCCCGCCTTCTCTAACCCATGTGGGTTCTTATTTGACGTTGAGATCATGGATGGATTCTTAACCCATGTTCAGAGGATGGTGCAATCTCCAGCAGAACGTACAAAAATCTCCAAAGAAATGGAGATATACAAGATGGCAGGTGGCACATTTAGCTTTGAGATGGCTGTGGTTGATAGGAAGACTAAAATGCTAGGTATTTTTTAGTTTGTTTCAAATTTCATTGTCTCTTCAAGTTCATAACTTCATACTTTGCTTCAACTTTCAAATTTCATTTTTTTCTTATGTTTATCTTATTTGTAATTTTGTTGTATATGCATGGTGGACTTGCTATGGCGCCAGAGTACCCCATCTGCAAAAGTTTTCCATTCGAATCCTCAAGCAAACATGTAGCTCCTCAGGATGTGAATACAACTGGAGTGTATTTGATAAAATACACAACAAGAAGTGCAATAGGTTAAACTTAAAACTTAAAATATTCCAAATTTCCAATTAATTTTTTGAATTCATTAAACAATATTTTTTATAATTATTATTTTATGATCTTTGTACATGGTCTACGTCTACTACAATCTTCGACTGTGGGTGAGGCAACTTGAGAGGATACCTGATATGGAGGCCATCTCATTGGATGGGATTGACACCACTGCTGCATGGGGGGTTGAGGTCGAGAGGCCTCTCATGGAGTCTGCCGATGATTGGTTAGAGTAGGAGGTAGTGGAAAGCGTAGAGGGGAGGGGGAGGAGGAGGAGGAGGAGCAACAGGAGGAGGAGGTGACACCACCTACCCAGGCTACCTCTGCCACCAGTAGAGGACGTGGTTTACCTCCTGTAGCTCCTAGTTCTTCAACTTCTAGAGCACAACAGAGTCTACTACCAACTCCACCGACATTTGCATCTAGAGGGAAAGGGAAAGCTGTTGCATTTTCTCGCAAGAGGGGTAGAGGAAATCAATAGTATTAGTTATTTGGTTCATTTCATTGTATATGAGATTATGGCTCATGATATGAGATATATTATTATATTTTGTTGATATTTTGAGGCTGAGTTGGGACTGGGGAGTCAGGAATTACTATTCAAAACATGATTCACAGTTATGTGTGATGTAGTACTAGATATGATATTACACATCTTATGTATTAGTTCTTTTATCATATTTATGTGTCAATGTATTTATTTTATGTTGTAGATGCTTTAGATATTAAAAAAATTGAAAACAAATGAATCTTTTTGTATTTTCCGATCTTTTCCCGATGTTTACCGATTTTTTCCCGATTTTTTCCCCTCGCCGATTTAATCCCGATCGCGATTTTCGTAACATTGGAAAATATTCAACCTATAGATATAATTGCTAAGGGCATGATGCATTCAAAATTTAACCAAAGAAAATGTTGCCAATAATTTAGAATTTATACATCAGCTTTTCTAGTTTTCCCCTTGTCATGAATGTCTAGTTCAGATCTTAAGCCAATTAATTTTAATGCAGTATTTTTACCTTCTTAGACAAGATTCAGGCTTTAAAATAAACCTGTAAATATTTAAGATATACTTGCATGTTAATAGTCAAAACTTGGTTTCTTTTCCATCAATTCCAGTGTACTTTTGATGCAAGATCTTTTTATTCTCTTTCAATTTTTTTCTTAATCTGCATTTTATTTTGCCTAATCTACCACCTCTGATGTATAATCGGATCTCCCACAGACATGTCAGTAGCAACTGCCAAAGATGATGTTCTGAGAGCATTATCTCAAATAGTGGATCCTGATTTTGGGACTGACATTGTTTCATGTGGGTTTGTAAAAGACTTGGTAGCTGATGAAGCATCTGGAGAGGTAAAATAACAAACTTTCTTTCCATACTGATTTAATAGCAGAATAAAAAGCTGTACTAAGGGTTACCTATGGTTTGACAGGTTTCATTTAGACTGGACTTGACAACACCTGCATGTCCAATCAAGGATTTGGTATGAAATCACATTTTCTCAACAATATAGGAGTTGTGTTTTTTGTGGTATTGTATGACATTAATTTTATGTTGTTTTTTTCAGTTGGGAAAATGCGT
This sequence comes from Pinus taeda, assembly GCA_000404065.3. Classification (NCBI taxonomy): domain Eukaryota; kingdom Viridiplantae; phylum Streptophyta; class Pinopsida; order Pinales; family Pinaceae; genus Pinus; species Pinus taeda. The sequence goes on along the minus strand of APFE030601216.1, from coordinate 29,400 downwards.
TATTCTTCATGTCATATTTCCTTTCATTGAAAAGAAAGAAAGAATGAAATAAATAAGTTACATTACATTCTGCAAATAAACAAAGTAGGTCAATGGTTCCCAGTACATAATCAAGTTGTAACATCATTAGCATTGCTAGAAAAGGAAACAAAAAGGTATGCCCCAAGACAGTAAACCCTAAAATTTGAGGATGATGTCTAAGTACAAAACGTAGCCAATCATGTAAGATATACAAGGTCCAGAGTAAAAGAAGGGGACCCTGCTTTATCCTCAACATCAAAAACACCCTTACGAAATCCCTATAGACCTCCCTAAAAGTATTATCTAGATTAGGTTCATAATAAGAAACCCATGATGCAAACCTCAGGGCATCAAATTATTCCTCATTGAGGCAGAAGAGAAATCCTTCAGGGTATCAAATTATTCCTCATTGAGGCAGAAGAATTAGAGCATCTAAAATCAATATCATAGAAATGATGAAAAAGATAGAAATATGACCATGGTCTTGAGCTCTAGAAAGAGTGCATGCACAAAGTGTTAATTTTTTCTCATACCAGATCTGATTTATTTTACTTAAACAATTTATAAAAGCCCCATAAAATATTTATCTGTAATATTTCTGAAATTACCAAAAAATAAATACACTGGTATATTTCCTTAAAATGCAGTGGAAATAAAAATAAGAGATCACCCACACCACAACAACAAATTTACACCCAACACAATCTTCCTTCATTAAATTTCTTGGTAAATTCTGCGTTAGATTCACAAAGAATACATAGAAAAATATAGTTGCTAGGCACCTGGAAACTCAGCCCCATTGGAAAAATCAGTCTTAAAGAATTCAGCCTCTGGAAATCGAACCACATGAAGCAAATTAGTCTCCTTTTCTCCTGGCCTCGTACAACCATTGCGCACTAGAGAAATCAGCCTCCTTGGATAATTCTGGCTCGTCCACAATTCGACCCTCTTCTTCAGCAACTCGCCCCCCTCTTTCCTGAACTCAGCCTCCTTGAATTTCTCCCAAAATTTGTAGAAATTCCACGAAATTCTGCAACTGCTTATATTCAATCTGAAATCTAATTTCTTTTCATAAAGACACAGAATTTTCCTACTAATTTTGCAGCAGAATAGGAACAGAAATAACGCAGTGACACAATATAAAAACACTATTTCTAGGGAACACAACTGGGAAAACTCTCTGCTTGATTGAAACATTTATTGATAGTAGAATGAGCAATAGAGGATCAAAAAACTCCGATACAACAGTAACGAACAAAGTTTGTATACGCAACAATAATCTTCAGAATACTTCGAAGACAAAAACATCCATTGTAGGACAAGTAATTGTATACTGGATATTATATAAAAGAATTGATATGATATGATTACAATGAGGGTGAGAGCTTGCTTATATACCCCAGGAAGGTACCTCTTCACCAACGGTTATGTCTTTATGGACATACCTCTTTATTAAGTAAATACTAGTTAATTAATCATTTACATTATTTGTATTATTTTATATATTTTTAATTCATAACAAACGACATGGTCTACGTTTACTACAATCCCCGATTATGGGATAGGCAACTTGAGAGGATACTTGATGTGGAGCCATCTCATTGGATGAAATTGACACTACTTTTGCATGGGGGGTTGAGGCCGAGAAGCCTGTCATGGAATCAACCTTGATTGGTTAGAGGAGGTAGTGGAGGGGGTAGCAGTTGCAGGGGAGGAGGAGGTGACACCACCTACCATAGTCACTAGTAGAGGACGCGGTCTACCTCCTTTGGCTCCTAGTTCTTCAGCTTCTAGAGGACATAAGAGTCCAATGCCAGCTCTAGGGCCTTCTTCATTTAAAGGAAATGCTATTACATTTTCTCGCAAGAGGGGCAAAGGAAATCATTAGTTACTTAGTGGTTCATTTCATTGTGTATGGCTCATGATGTGAGATACATTACTATATTTTTTGTTGATATTTTGAGTCTGAGTCAGGACTCAGGATTCAGGACATGATTCACTGTTATGTGTGATGTAGTACTACACATATTACACATCTTATATATTAGTTCTCTGTTCATATTTATGTGTCAATGCATTTATTTTATGTTGTGGATGCTTTAGATACGAAAAAAAATGATTTTTTTTTAGTATTTTTTTAATTTTCTGTTTTTTTGCTGATTTTTACAATTTATTCTTTTTCTAGACCCTTTCCGATTTAGTCCTGATTGTGATTATCGCAACATTGTATTTGGTATTTTATCTATTTGAGTACAATTTTTGTCTCCATTGTCTTAATAGATTTACATCAAAAGAAACATTTCTATCGACTCATTTGCATGCCATTCCAGAGGAGAGAGTGTTCTCCTGTTTTGTAGTGATTTTCAGTTGCATGATATAAGTATTTGGTTGGATTTACAGTTTGAACAACAAGCTAATGAGATGGTGTCAGCAATACCTTGGGTAAGACAAGTTAATGTGACAATGTCTGCACAACCTGCCAAGCCTGTTTCTATGGAGGGTATGCCAAGTGGCCTGAAAGCTGTTTCAAACATAATCGCTGTTTCAAGTTGCAAGGTATGCATATTATAATCTTGCCTGCAAATACAATGCTAATATTTCACTTTCGGTGTGTGACAATTCTTAAGATAATCATAAATAGTGATGGGTTAGTTTGAAAGAAGTTATGAACATTGTTTTCACTTTGATTTAATATATCCTGTACATCTTTTCTCTGTTCTCACTGGATCTCTGAAATAAATCTAAACGTCAATTATGTCAATCTGAAATTCTGGTTTTAAACCTTAAGAATTATTGCAAGAATCCTAAAATATCTATCTGATAATTGGAGGAAGGCATCAGTACAATCACTCAGAGAGAAGAGTATAATTAGAATATATGGTGGAATTCCAGAGTCATCCTTGTATCCTTTGAAGCCAAATAGCAGTGATGTTACAATCTAGCTTGTATCTAAATTATCTAACTAGTCACTTAATGGCATATGTTAACTTTAATGATGGTTAACCTTCAATATATGATTAAGTTAATCATGGCCTGGATCTTTTAATTAAAAAGACCTAAATGAGTTCAAATAACATTTTTTTTGTTTGCATATTCATCATTTATGGTCATCTGAAAGTTTAATTCTTCAACTCTTTTGATTGGGACTGGGAAATTTTATATTAAATGTGGCCATAAATGGCTGTCAAAATCAAGGTTACTTGGGAGTGGGAGCGGCATTTACAGAAGTTCCCAGTTTGGGAGCGATTTTTTATATAATATAT
>APFE030601216.1:15107-25788 GCA_000404065.3 Pinus taeda | reverse complement strand
CATAAAACATATTGAGTCTCATGATTCATCAATCTTAAAGTTTCAAGCTTTCAAAATTCAATATATAACATTTATCATAATTGATCACCAAAGTTGTACTTGTAAGCTAAGTGTAACCATTACAACAAAGAATATCTAACATGAAATGAAATGAAATGAAAGAACTTTCAACTTGAAATGAAATGAAATGAAAGAACTTTCAACTTTACAAAGCATAATATTCATAATTCATTACCAATGAGTTATAATTGCCAACTTCAAACCTAAGTTACCGGATCCTCTGGTCGAGGGTCTAGGATCCACAAATCCGTGTATCCGGCTAGAACCAGCAAAAATACGCCTTAGTGGAGGATCCATGAAATTCAGAAACGTATTCCGACGCCCAGAAGTGGATCCCGATTACAGAATTGGATCCTTCACAAAAAATCGACGGAATTAAAAATTTAAAAGCCAATTTTTACATTTTAGGTTTTGTCTTGTCTTGATCTGTGTTTTGTCTTTATGCTTTGTCTTGGTCGGCCACAACAGCGAAGTAGTGAAGCGATAGTGGAGGAGGAAGCAACAGTGAAGGGGCAACGGAGGAAGCACTGACGGCTTGTAAGTTGGCCGCAACAGTGAAGGCACAAATTTGTAGATCTTTGGGAGCAGGTAAGATTTGTAATTTGGCTGCAACCATTCATGGACAAAACGTCAACTTCTTCCTTATAATCATTGATAGGAAAGAAAATATGGTGATATTATATTCAATGCTTGAGAGTATTGTCATTATGCTATATTGTAATTATATTCAATGCTTGCGATATTACAGAATGGTGTTCCTAATAAGACTCGAATATTATGCTATATTTCTAATTAACTCGAGTATTGTAATTAAATTATAATGTTACTTAGAGACTAGCTTTGGATTGATGTTTCTATTAAATATTATAATGTTACATTTTCTACCGGTTACATTAAAATATTATAATAATTAAAATGTTATAATTATATATTAAATTTATTAACATTATTAAAAATAAATTTGATATTAAATTTTTAAAAATTTAAAAATATTATTATAAATATTTGTACTTGACATATCCTTGCCGTATCTGGATCTTGGATTTTCAAAAATCTAGCGAATCCGAATTCTGATAACTTAGCTTCAAACTTAAATTGTCAAACTTCAAACTTAAATTGTCGAGTCGCCTCACCCTACTCGAAGGAAACCAGGTCTATTGGCTACCGATCAACATCTTATGACATCCAAAACTTAAAAAGTTTGAGCATGTCCATCCAGGCTAAATGAGCTATTGTGTCTACTATGTGTTTAAACATACTACTGTCAATGTAAATGCTATCCGACGAGATCATTGTAACGAACAACAAAAAAATTTCATAACTTCCTAACTTCTCAGCATTCATTCATCTGACGATTCTATGGGAGTTGGTTCCTTATCACTCGACCCTGGTATTTCATTTTGCAACAGGCTTTGATTTTTTTTTTCATGTGGCCTAAGCGGACATTTTGGTGGTACTACTGCACCTGTACTGCTTGGATCTCTCGTTGAATATCTTTTAAGCTAGGCCCCTCTTGCTGGGTTTGCGACAGATCCTCCAAATTCCTGGTAGCTGTCATTCCTTTTGCCAATAAGTTCTTCATAACCCATTAGAGCTGTATTGTCTGTTTAAAGAGAGTCTGCCTAGCTCGGGTGTGTCGTGGGTCGAAAAGTAGGGGTTCCCAATCCTCCGCTGGAAGTGGCTCTGCCCCCAGCCTTGGTGTTCAATCCTGCCTCCCATGACGAAATTAGGGACTTGACCTCTTCCGTTGGGTCTTGCTGGCCGAGGCTAGTGACGTTTTCCTTTTGCTGTCGGCCTATTTACAGTTGTGGCGATACCCTCTTTTCCTCGGCCCCGCTTTTGCCTTCACCATGTTGCCTTCGATCAGAGTTTCCTTCAACCATGGCGACTCCCAAACTCTTGCCTTGTCCCGGAGCAGAAGTGCTGGAGTCGGAGGGTGAAGAAGATTAGACGGACTTGAAAGAGTAGCGTAAGCATAAAAGTTAAAAGTTAAAACCAAACCAAATGTCAGTGTTTCCATCCATCTATTCCCTGTGGAGCGCAGTTATTGAGTCGTGTTTCTTGGTCTGAGGAGTGAAACCCAATTTCCCCCAAACCCCTTCATCAATTGCCTTCATCCTCTCTGTACTCGGACTTAGGTGAATTCCCTCCCTCTGGCTCACTATTCTTCCCCCAATCCAGCCAACGCTCTAGCTCCATGGATTAAACCTTGCCATGACCGAATTGACAGAATCACAGGTGTTGGGACACTCAGGTATTAAGATATAGGTGGCAGAGCAGACCCTAACTAAATTGATAGACTCGTCGATGTTTGGTGACTTCAGCTCACCATTCATGCCCCTTTGGACCTTAAAATTGCTAGAAAACCTGACCTTGACGGGATTGACAAACAGGTTGGTAAAGGGCGTGCCCAGGTTTGATTGCATTCCCTCCCTTCGAATTTTCATTCTATTCCCGACCCTGCTAGGCCTTTGGCTCCAAGAATTTAACCACACCGTTGCAGAATTGACAGCCACACGGGTATTAGGGTCCCCCGAATCCCCTTTCATTCCCCACTGAGCCAAAGGTTTGCCTGGAAACCAAGCAATGGCTAACTGGTCAGACTCACCGGTATTAGAGGGCCATGACTCCCCATTCCTAACCCACTGGACCAGACAATAATAGACTGGACAAACATACAGGTAATATGAACCCCAGACTCCCCATTCTTCTGTCTTTGGCCTAAAAAATTTCCGGGCGACCCCAAGCTCTCGGAGCTGCCTCAGTCCCGTCCAAGTCCCAGACACCTAGGTAACCCGAGTGCCAAGAGCAGACCCAAATCCTTCATGCATGCCCCTTTGAGCCAACAAATTGCCATATAACACTGAAATTAAAATGTCGGACATCAACAACAGTGAATTGAACCAAATTCCACCAGAAACATGCGGAACCATCACCAATCTTTGCCAAACCAGCCTCCTTTCTTGTAGCATAGGCTCCATATCTAAAACAAGGAGGGTTTGAAATACGTACTGGTGTCCCTGTTTAGCCAAAGCTCTGGTGGCGTCTTCTTGTTGGTGGCGTTGATCTCTCCTTCTGCAGGTGAATTCCACCACCCTGCTACCAGTCTCGTCTCCCATGGGCAAGCTCCTCCACAGACCATGCATGCAAACAATGACGACCCTGGCCACCTTTCCTGCTTGTATGCCTCCTTCCGTTGCCGTTTTCCTTCCCAATGCAGCTGCCACTTGTGGCCATCCTCTCCAGGTTTTTATTACTGTGCATGTGTGGGGTTTTTGGGTGGGCCACCCACCTGCCCTGTCCTCCATCCTCTTACACATGTCAATGATTTGCATGGGGATCTCCTATCCCATCTCACCTTGATTGGGGTAAAGAGTCAACATTTATTAAAACTACTAGAAACTAGAAAAGACAAGTAAATCTATTATCTACAACTTCCTCTTACCACCATGAGAAATGTCTAATTTCTGAGCAGGTCGTGGTGGTCTTCTAGGAGTCTCCTCCCACACGATTGCACGAACAAAACCAGAAGACACATGCCTTCCATGTAAAGACGTAGATGGAGGCGGCGACAACAAAGGAACAATACTTGGAACTCAAGCAGTGGCACTGCTACTAGATAGTGGGGGTGGCATGGTTGTTGTTGCTTCATCTTCATCTCTCATAAGTTCTGCTTCCAATTCTTCAAGATGTATAGTGCCATCCTCCAAATTATCGTCCTTTGGGTGGTTGTCCCAAATTTTGTATGTTGGATCTTCATAAGCCTAATCACAATAATGACTCAACAACCTCAAGTTGTAGTGCACATAAACCAATCTTTCTGCCCGGTTTTCATTGAGTCTGTTTCTTCTCACATTATGTATGAAGTTGTAAGTGCTCCAACACCTCTCTGCAGAAGAAGTATTTACAACATGTGAGAGAACTTCTTTTGCCAATTTGGGCAAAAGTCCCATGCCTCCATATGCTTCCCACCATGTGAGAGCATCAAATCTGTCTCTATCTTCCATTGCATGCAAAGAACCAAACAAACCAGCGCAACTGAAGTATCTGCTTAATTCAAGACACAAATTGGCACACTCCTCCCTGTCAAGTACCAACTTGTCTAATACTTGCATATATCCTGTAGATATCTCTAGATCTGTATGGGGTTTGACCCTAACCCCTCCCCTAAGTGCAGGTTGGCCCAACCAAGATGGAGAGTATTATTTGGGCATAAGGATATAGGCCAAGGCATGTAGTGGAACATTAAGTTTATTCCACCATGTACTCACACAATTGTGAATCAATGTATACAAGTTGGGGTCATCTTTCTGAACAATATCTTTTATTTGTCCCAACATGGTATGCATCTGCTCATACACCTCCCCAATCACTAGTTTATCTGTATCTTCAAAATGAATCATGTTATAAATGGGCTTGGTGAATTCCAATACTTGCCTCACACATGCCCAAAACAGACCATCAAGAGCAGTCTACTCCACCTGTTCAAAACCTTGCTTGTCAGCTGCATTTGTAGCCCTGTCCTTTAATACCTACCAGTGTGGACTTGATACCATGCTAGCCAATGACTCTCTTACCTTCAAAAGGTGCCTGAAGGTGAGGTAATAACTAGCAAATCTAGTCCTCGCAATCTTCAACAGCTCCAATATTGAGTGATTGCAGAAAAGCCCATGGGTATTGCTATGATTTGTAATAAATTTTATCATTTGTTTGCCTCTCTTGTACAAATCACCAATCCATTTGTATTGTTGGTTTTTGTTCTTAATAATATCATGCATCAAAAGGTTCAATGTGTGAACCAAACTCCCAGACCAAAATATGTTGGGGTATTTATCCTCAATAATTGCTCCCATTGCCTTATAATTAGCAACATTATCAGTGATGACTTGGATGACATTGTATGGCCCAATACGTTCAATTGTTTCAAGTAATGGTTCTGCAATGTTGATGCTGGTCTTGAACTTCTTTGAGTAATCATATGCTAAAAGAAAGATGGCACCATGAACAGACACAACAAGAACACTTATTAATGGCTTGCCTTTTACATTTGTCCATCCCTCAGATACAATGGACACCCCATGCTTAGTGCAAGAATTTTTCATTCTACTCAAAGAATATGATATTTTTGCTTTTTCATGATCAAGTCCAATGGTTTTAGCCTTGTCATACCCAGGTCTCTTGTATCCTTTGGGGGCATCATTTATGGTAGAAACCATTTCATACCAATAAGGTGAGCAAAGAACATTGAATGGTATCCCACATGCATAGAGAACCCGATAAATTTTTTGAATCCATATCATTCCTACACCCTTCGTCAAGGAAATATGATATGTTTCTACGCCTTAAAGAGATGTTTGTTCCTGTGCCTCCATATCCACTGCCATGGGAGGATGCTGAAGGAGTTCTTTGTGCATGTTGATGTGATTGTGATTTATGTTCAAAGTGTTGATTTGGGGTAGCATCGGATGTGCTCTAGCCATGAAAATTGGTGGAGATGCTAAAGCACATGAGATCTCCAAGACCCAGAAATGGTTTGGACAGGTTGTACCTGGTTTGGCAGATATAAAAATAATTAATATTTTTAATGGAGTTCCTAAGCCTAAACTTAGGAAAAATAAAATATTAATGGGTATTAATATAAAACTAGGTTAGAAGGTTCTAAAAGTCATGGATCAAGCCAAATCTAATCTTAGCCGTTGAAGGACCAACATGAAAAGTATAAGAGGAGGCTTGAGGGCCAGTTGGAGAACACACTAGAGTGATTGGTCATTCGATTTGTTAGAGCGGAGTTGCTAAGCAAAGTCGAATAAGTGATCAGCAGTGAGGGGCAGTGAGTACTGGACAGAGAGGCAGAGATAGTGCCGAGGGACCAGCGTAGAGGCAGAGAGCAAGAAGCAGCAGCCAGAGCAAGCCACACAGACCCCAGTAGAGACAACGCAGAGGCCAGAGGGTTTGCATCATCCACTCAAAAGGCAGCAGGAGTGGCGTAGAGGGTCCTAGAGGCCACGCAGTGCCTCAGAGGGTTGACGCAGAGCATCAAGAGGCTGACGCAGTGCTTCAGAGTTGTTGGAGAGGGTTTCGTGGGACAGGTTTTCTGAATACCTGTTTCTGAATAGAGAGGCATTACTACCAGTGGTTTTTCTTTGTCGGGTGAGCCAGTTTGGCACCCAGTTGTACTCAAGGAAATACTGCATAATAATAAACCCTCAGAATAGCTGCACCGATTTTCCCGCATTGGGTTTTTCCAGGGACGTTTGTCCAAAAATAACGGTGTCACTTGTGTGTTTGTTTTCTTTCAGCTGTTGATATGTAGATGTTGAGACTGTATTGTGTTTATTTCGTTATTTATATGTTTTAAATAACTTGTTCGAGTTTAACAAGTAGAAGAAATAAACCAGAAGAATACATATTAAATTTCTAATGGGTAATACTTAGAAATTTCAACATGGTATTGGAGCGTGGTTGCAGATAACAGGAGAGCTGAAGGCATCATCTAAGCATAGCATTTGTAGCAGAATCAGTTGTCCCGAGTGACAGAAGTTGATCCTTGCAGAAAGCAACAGAAGAAGGGTTGACGCAGAGGGACTGCGTCATCAGTCTGGGCCAGAAAGAGGCCAACGCAGAGGCTGAGGAGGGCAGAAAGAGGCTCACGCAGAGACCAGGAGGGTTGACGCAATTGGCCGAGGGAGTTGTTTTGCTAGTGCTGGGATTGCGTAGAGCCTAGAGGTCCAGTCCTTCAATTGCTGGGGCATAGGAAGCTGTGGGCAGTTTGCGGGAGCAAAGCTGGTGGGGTACTATGGGCAGAACAATACCTAACAGGGCAAAACCAAGGTAGAGGAAGTTGCTACCGAAGCGGATTTCTAGCCAAGGAATTTGGATTAGTGTTGTAGGTGCACAAAAGATTGGAGAGGTGCAACTTGACGATTGGCAGAAGGATTTCCAGAAGGGAAATCGTGACTCAGAGGGAGTCCAACAGAGAACTTCCAAGCAGGAAGTAGAGAGACTTAGCAGGAGTCGAAGAGACAACTTCCGGAGGGAAGTAAAGAGACTTGGAGGAGTCGACAGAAGAGTAGAGAGATGGCCATGAATGAGTCGAGGGATCTGGACAGGCTGGACGGGGCGCCCAACTTTGTGGTCTGGAAGGCCAGGATCCTATACATTCTAGATAGACATCGCATCAAGGCCTTCGCCTTGAGAATAATGGTGATCCTAGTTGACCGGCTGATAATGAGAATTACGAGAAGGCAATGGCCAAGGCGAAATGCATCATCCTCGATGGGGTCAAGGATCATGTGGTCCAACATATTGTCGAGAGGGAGATGACAAAAGAAATGTGGGATGCCTTGAAAAAATTGTACCAACGTACTGTTGAAATTTCTATGTCTATCCATTAGAAATTTAATTTGTATTCTTCTGGTTTATTTTTTCCACTTGTTAAATTCGAACAAGTTATTTAAAACATATAAATAACGAAATAAACACAATACATAATCAACATCTATAGATCAACAGTTGAAAGAAAACAAACACACAAGTGAAACCGTTATTTTTGGACAAATGTCCCCGAAAAAACCCAATGCGGGAAAACCAGTTCAACTATTCTGAGGGTTCATTATTATGCAGTGTTTCCTTGATTACAACTGGGTGCCAAACTGGCTCACCCGACAGAGAAAAACATCCGTCAGTAATACCTCTCTATTCGGAAATAGGTATTCAAAAAACCTGTCCCACGAAAACCTCTCCAACAACTCTGAAGCACTGTGTCAACCTTCTGCTGCTCTGCGTCAGCCTTAGAACCCTCTATGTTAGCCCTCTGAGGCACTGCATAGCCTCTGGGACCCTCTACGTCACTCCTGTTGCCTTCTGCGTGGATGATGCAGGCCTTCTGGCCTCTGCGCTATCTCTGTAGACTCTATGTGGCTTGCTCTGGCTGCTTCGTCTTGCTCTCTACCTCTGCGTTGGTCTCTTGGCACTATCTCTACTTCTCTGTCCAGTACTCACTGCCCCTCGTTGCTAATCATTGATTTGACTTTGCTTAGCAACCCCGGTCTAGCAAATCGAATGACTGATCACTCTGGTGTATTCTCCAACTAACCCTCAAGTCTCCTCTTATACTTTTCCTATTGGTCCTTCAACGGACGAGATTAAATCTCTAATAAACAGCTAAGATTAGATTTGACTTGATCCATGACTTTTGGAACCTTCTAACCTAGTTTTATATTAATACCTATTAATATTTTATTTTTTCCTAAGTTTAGACTTAGGAACAACATTAAAAATATTAATTATTTTAATATCTCCCAAACCGGGTACAATGTATCCAAACTATTTCTGGGTCTTGGAGATCTCATGTGCTTTAGCCTCTCCACCAATTTTGATGGCTAGAGCACATCCGATGCTACCCAAAATCAACACTCCCTGTTAGTGAGGATTGTGCTCTAGTAATACTCCTCACTGAGCATCACTCTGATTATCTGGCACCAGTAACTATGTTGATGCTAGGCCTCTCCACCCAACATCCTCTGCACTGCTGCATCTTGTACTGCTGCCCATGGCTCTGCCACTGCCACTGCTGCATCCGTACGGTAGCTCCCTTTGCATTTGTGTTGTTGCTGGTCCTTTCTCCCAACATTGCATCTGCACTGCAATCCCCTCTTATCATGTTGCATCATGCTACTGTTAACCACTACTGCACTACAACTCAGTTACTAAGAAGTATCTAATCCACCCAGCTACTGACATCTTTGTCAGGCTAGAAACACTCCCGTTGCTCAAGCTCCCTCTGTCACTAACAAGTGGTCCCTCTACTGACCTTTGCACTGCTGCATCAACTCCGCGCATCTCACATCATTGCACACCTCTTCGTGCGATCTTGCACTGGTGCAACACTCTTCGTGCCTCTCGCACTATTGCAGCTTGCTAGCCTCGCGCTGCCAGGGGACTCCTGCATTGTAGCACTCTCTGCTGCTTCATCCACATCTGTTTCTTCTGACATCCGCCAGTCTTGCTACTTCTCACTTTGGGTCTTCCGTAGCAAGGTATAATCCAAGACGTTGGGTACTTAAAGGATCCTACCCCTCATCGCCTGTAGTCTTCTTGACTACAGCTCGATGTCTCCCCACCTCTTCTCTAGAGGTACATGAGTGTTAAAAATGGCAACTAGGGCCAAATTTCATGTGGGTCATCTTATTCATGGCTGATAATATTTTTATTAGATTCCTCTCGTCGAGAGGTATAAGATTGATATAAAGATCATCCGATTCCAATAAATATTCATGGAGATATGAATTTATTTTGATTATGGAATTATTATCAAGCCGACCTACAACTCATGTAGGCTCAAAAGCCCAACAGTCGCATCTATTCAAACATCATCATTTGTGTATAAATACAAGAGGACTTTTCCTCATTTGCACTCACTCATCTAATCACTGCGCAGAAAAGAGTCTCTTCTCTACTGCGCAGAAAAGGGTCTCTCTCTCACACGTGAAGTCGGAAGCTGCTGAAATTGAAGCTGCAACTGCAGAGGTAAAGTTTGACCTACGTGGACCAGAAGATCTCCTCATCTGAACTGCGCTGTAGGTTCATTTGAACCTCCTCTGAACTGCGCTGTAGGTTCATTTGAACCTCCTCTGAAAGTCACAACTTTTGGTGGTGGAATCAAGTCAATCCGATGGACGGTTTGCAAGATATCGACTGCCCTAGTTTGAAGGAAGCTGCTGAAATTGAAGCTGCAACTGCAAAAGTGAAGTTTGACCTGCGTGGACCAGAAGATCTCCTCATTTGAACTGCATTGTAGGTTCATTTGAACCTCCTCTGGAAGCCACAACTTTTGGTGGTGGAATCAAGCCGATCCGACGGTCGGTTTGTGAGATATCGTCTTGCCTAGTTTGATGATGAAGCTGCTAATGCTGATTCTGCTGATCTAGGGTTTGATACTGCTGATATAAATCAGATTTATTGTACTATTTCTCTCTGCTGAATTATTGAAGATAAAAGAAGATTTGATCAAATGGTTTCCCCACACATTGTGGGGTTTGTCCCTGGCTAGCCACCACATCTTTTGTCTCTTGTCTTGGCTTGTTTTCTGTCGATCATTTAATGTTCTATTTGCACTTTACTTTATGTACATGTGATTGCTAATATATGGAATATAATAAGAAAAAGAAGTAAACTGCTATAAGCATAGAACATACCATAACTTAACATGGTATCAGAGATGAGGTGAAGACAAAGCCCGAGCAAGAGCAAGGGCAATCACCGAAGAGAAGATTGGCAAGGCTATCCTAAAGAACGATTGGGTCCTCAACACTCTTTCCTACCGAAGACAAGCTCCGTGAGAAAGCTGACTATCACGGATGAAAGATGTCTATCGATCTAACCCTTGAGGATCAAGGAGTGTTGGATCATGTGAGAGGCAATATTGTTGAGCCTCCATCAAATGCACCTCCTGCTGCCAGGAACAAATGGAAGAATGGAGAAATTAAAGCGAAGAAGATCATCCAGGACTCTATCGACAAGCGCTTGGTGGCCTACATCTCTAAACTAGACACCTCCAAGGAAATCTACAATAGACTGGTGAGTTTATTTAAAGTTAATGATGCAAATCAAGTTTTGTTTC
>APFE030601216.1:0-15087 GCA_000404065.3 Pinus taeda | reverse complement strand
TCATGTATGTAGGTTGAAGAAGGCTCTCTATGGGCTGAAGCAAGCACCCCGAGCATGGTATGAGAGGATCGATAGCTACTTGATGAAGCTGGGACTCATTAGGAGTGAAGCCGATCCTAACCTTTACTTTAAGGTTGAAGATGACAAGCCTCTCATACTGGTGTTGTATGTGGATGACCTCTTTCTAATAGGTGTAGACCCTCATTCAAAAATGTAAGAGGGAGTTTGCTTTTGAATTTGAAATGAAGGACCAAGGACTTGAAGTACGGCAGAAGCCAAGGGAAATTTTCCTATATCAAGGAAAATATGTGGTAAAGATATTGGAAAGATTCGGTATGATGGACTGCAAGCCTATGACTACCTCGAGGATGTTAACTTTTAGAAGTTATGTGGTAATGATGTCGGACCAGATTTGGGAAATGCCTTTGAGTTTCATAAATTCATTCGCATTGATGTTCTTAGTGAACCTCCGTCTGAACATATGTTTTGCAGTTAGCATTGTGAGCTCATATTTGGTTGAGCCTCACTAGATTGATGCCAAGAATCTTATAAGATATCTTCGTGGCACAATTACTAATGGATTGAGATATATTGCCGGAAATATGAAACTGCATGATTATTCGAATGCTGATTAGGCAGGTAGTGTGGAGGATCACTGGAGCAGTTTTTAGTGCTATTTCTCTTTGGATTCTGCTTCGATATAATGGATGAGTAGGACGCAGAAGTCGGTTGCATAAGCACCACCGAGACTGGATACATATCTACGAGTATGATCTCGTATGAAGCTGCCTGGTTGGGGAAGCTCTTCAGTGAGCTGTTTGAACACATACCACTGTGATTCTCTGTAACAACCAGAGGTGGGATTCGATTATTGAGGAATCTCGTATTCGTCAATTGCTCCAGTAGATAAACATCATCCAGGATATGGTAAGTCGATGAGCAAGGAGGCTCCATCGCATTAAGATGATGTACAAGTCGATACACCTTGTCAAAGCCTCGAGGAAAGATCTAATCTGTGATTTTCCCAAATGACTTGGAGTCATCAAGAAACCCTTGTACAAGGGTCCTGCATGTTACATACATTGAGCTTTGGGAGCTCTGAGGGCTTGCGGTTCTTACTGGAGCAACATACGACCACAGGGTGACTCACCCTCCCCTGGTGGTGCGCATTGGAACAAGATGATTCGCTCTCTTGTGGGACAAGATGATTCGCTCTTTTGTGGAACAGGATGATTTGCTCTCTTGTGTAGCAGGATGATTAGTTCTCCTGTGAGGCTTGGATTGATGTGTTCTCCATGGCGATTGTAGCAGGATTGATGTGTTCTCCTGTGAGGCTTGGATTGATGTGTTCTCCATGATGATTGTAGCAGTATTGATGTGTTCTCCTGTGAGGCCTGGATTGATGTGTTCTCCATGGTGCTTGTAGCAGGATTGATGTGTTCTCCTGTGAGGCCTGGATTGATGTGTTCTCAATGGCGATTGTAGCAGGATTGATGTGTTCTCCTGTGAAGCCTGGATTGATGTGTTCTCCATGGCGATTGTAGTAGGATTGATGTGTTCTCCATGGTGATTGTAGCAGGATTGATGTTTTCTCCTGTGAGGACAGGATTGATTAGTTCTCTTGTCGAGGCATCGTACCCATGTAGTCTAGGACACATGGGAAGTACCTCTTATCTGATCAATGAGTAGGGAAATGAAATTAGGGACCATAGTAGTACCGAGACTGGTCTGGGACCAGTGGTACGCACTCTGAGACTGACTTTGAGTCAGTGGAGGATGTTACTAGTTTGGGACCAGTGGTAGGAGTTGTACATACTATGATGCTGACTTCGGGTCGGTTGAGACTGGTTTGGGACTAGTGGTACATACTCTGAGACTGACTTTGAGTCAGTATGATACATCCTCGACCTTTTCTTCTTCTTCATAATTCAGACAAAAGCAGAGTAGAACAGAACAATGTAAGAGCAAAGCAGAACAGAGCAGAACAATACAAATCAGTACAGGAAAAAACAAGACAAATCAGAACAGGCAGAATAGAGCGAAGCAGGGCAAGGGTCAGGCTGTATAGGGCAGGGCATTTGATGGATGAATAGTAACGACTGATAGACAGATTGTAGATGAAGTTCTCCCTAGTTGAGAGGGAGTGTTAAAATTGGAAACTAGGGCCAAAATTCATGTGGGTCATCTTATTCATGGCTGATAATATTTTTATTAGATTCCTCTCGTCGAGAGGTATAACATTGATATAAATATCATCCGATTCCGATAAGTATTCATGGAGATATGAATTTATTTTGATTATGGAATTATTATCAAGCCGAGCTACAACTCATGTAGGCTCAGAAGCCCAACCATCGCATCTATTCAAACATCATCATTTGTGTATAAATACAAGAGGACTTTTCCTCATTTGCACTCACTCATCTCATCACATCTCTCTCTCTCTACTGCGCAAAAAAAGAGTCTCTTCTCTATTGCGCAGAAAAGGGTCTCTCTCTCATACATGTGAAGCCGAAAGCTGCTGAAACTGAAACTGCAACTGCAGAAGTAAAGTTTGACTTGCATGGACCAGAAGATCTCCTCATTTGAACTGTGTTGTAGGTTCATATGAACCTCCTTTGAAAGCAGCAACTTTGGTGGTGGTATCAAGTCAATCCAACAGACGGTTTGCAAGATATCGACTGCCCTAGTTTGAAGGAAGCTGCTGACACTGAAGTTGCAACTGCAGAAGTGAAGTTTGACCCGCATGGTCCAGAAGATCTCCTTATTTTAACTGCGCTGTAGGTTCATCTAAACCTCCTCTAGAAGCCGCAACTTTTGGTGGTGGAATCAAGCTG
This sequence comes from Pinus taeda, assembly GCA_000404065.3. Taxonomy (NCBI): domain Eukaryota; kingdom Viridiplantae; phylum Streptophyta; class Pinopsida; order Pinales; family Pinaceae; genus Pinus; species Pinus taeda. The sequence continues at coordinate 12,250 of APFE030601216.1, read as the reverse complement.
GTCCGACGGTCGGTTTGTGAGATATCGTTTGCCCTATTTTGACGATGAAGCCGCTAATGCTGATACTGCTGATCTAGGGTTTGCTACTGCTGATATAAATCAGATTTATTGTACTATTTCTCTCTGCTGAATTATTGAAGATAAAAGAAGATTTGATCAAAGGGTTTCCCCACACATTGTGGGGTTTGTCCCTGGCTAGCCGCCACATCTTGTGACTCTTGTCTTAGCTTGTTTTCTGTCTACCGTTTAATGCTCTATTTGCACTTTACTTTATGTACATGTGATTGCTAATTTGTGGAATATAATAAGAAAAAGAAGTAAACTGTTATAAGCATAGAACATACCATAACTTAACAATGAGCACTCATAGCACAATCGTCATCCTCCTCAACCTCCTTCTCCACCTTTGCTGGCGCTGCCTTAGTGTCAGATGCCTCTCCCTTGTTCTTCTTCCTCGAACACTGGTTCGCATAGTGACCCAGTTCCCCACAGTGGAAGCACTTGACCTTGGAGAGGCCCTTCTTCTTCCTCTTATCCTGCTTTCTCGCGGATGCTAGAGCTGCATCCCCTTCCTCTTCCTTCTTGATCCAAACTCCTTTGCTGCTACTTCTCGTCTTGCTCAACCGCCTGACGCAGACCCTGGAGGCAGCGCTGGGAGATTTCGTGGGACAGATTGGAGCTGGAGAGCTGGATAGGTGACACAGTCCCTATCAGGGTGATTCAAAGCAACATAAAGCTGTATTGTTGCTGCGGATTGTTCATCCGGTGATTTAGCCAGAATATCTATCTCCGATTGAGAGGTACTACTGTTGAGGGCATTCTCTGTTGGGTGAGCCATTTCTGGCACCTTGGTTGTATTATGAAACTGCATGATAATAAAACCATTTGAATAGTTACACCGGTTTTCTTGCATTGGGTTTTTCCGGGGACATTAGTCCAAAAACAATGGTGTCACTTGTGTGCTTGTTTCTTTCAGTTTATGATCTGTATGTGTTGATACTATGCTTGTATTTATTTTCAGTATTTACATGGTAAATAACTTGATAAGTAACTGAACAAGTAGGAAGAAATAAATCAGATAGTACAGGAAGAATTTCTAACGGATAGACTTAGAAACTCCAACATTGTGTACCCCTCCTAGGACCCTTGCTAGATTGTGTGGTAACAAGCCTAGCTAGGGTTGCCTGGGATTTGCATTAGAGGAGGTGTCTTTCAAAATTGTTTGGATTAGCATCTACATTGGTGTCTCCTCTAGTAACCCTCCAAGTTTGGAGCAATTCTCATGGTAGGCTTGTGAGAAAACTCATGCCCTAGCTCTGACTTTGAAAGCCTTCCTTGAATGTCATAGGTTGGTAGGTCTTCTTGAAGGTCTTTTGCACATAAACTCTTAGAAATCAATCATTCTTGACCTTTTCCCTATCCTAGCTTGACCTAGTGATCATATTGGAGGAATTCCTCCTATGATTACTCAAAAACCCTAGGTCTCACATAGGCTTCTTTCTAGGTCTCTCTAGTGGAGCAAAAGCCCTATTTTGAAGAAGAATCATCTTGTAAAGTTCATAGAGAAGCCTTGCCTCACATTGGAGGTCTTCTTCCTAGACATACTCATCATCATTGGATATTCTTAACTCTAGGTCTTGAATCTCCTCTCAGGTCTTACGTGGAGATCCTTTCTTTCATCAAGCCATAATTGAGCCTCTCCTTTGAATGGGCCTTGGGAATCACTTCATACCTTATCATTGATCCCATCATTACGAGTGACTTCCTCCATATTTGGACTCCTCCCATCAGTGACAGTCCATAAAGAGCAGGGGACATAGACTGAGGTGACAATGGGTCTTTGTCCCATTGTTGTCACTTGGTCTGGTAGTTGTCCCTTAGGTACCGCTCCTAGGATCCTTGCTAGATTGTGTGGCAATAGGCCTAGAGGCTCTAGTATAGATTTTGCTAGAGTAATTGGAGTTTGTGAAGGAAGGTTGTATAGACTTTTGAAACAACCTAGTCAAGCACTAGTGAATAATGATATTAATCCATGTGATCTTTGGCATAGAAAATATGCTCACCTTCACTAAAAAGTGTTGTCGACCTTAAAACAAAATGATTTCAGGTGTTCTAGATTTGCAGGAAGATCATGAAGGAGAATGTAAAGGATGTGCACTTGGAAAGAATGTCAAGAAAGCCTTTTCCAAGTAGCGAAAGTAGATACAAGGAAGTTTTGGACTTAATCCATTTTGATGTATGTGGTCCCATGCTAGTGAAGTCTCTTGGAGGCTCTTTGTATTATGGAACATTTATTGATGATTTCTCCCACAAGACTCTCAGATGAAGAATATGCTCCGAAAATTTATTCTTGCCCAATCACTGGTAAAAGTTAAAACCCTAGTTTGTTTCAAACTCCATGCTACCATTGTGCCTCAACTCAATGTTATGATTTCCAGATGCTCATCGACTTCCTCTTATAATCTCTCGTTGAGAATTCAACGAGAAATATCTAATCCCAATCGATGGCTAAAATCATCTTGACTCCATCAAACACCTTTTCTAGAAGTCACTAGAGAGATATCAACTTGTCTCAATTAAGTTTGATTAGTTAATTTCTTTTCCTAAGTTAGACTTACGAAAAATATTAAAAATTGGTTAATAATCTAACTAAGACATTTTCCCTTAGAAAATTTTTCTTGGGCTTGGAGATATTTTATTTTGTTGTGATTTTAGCTTCGATGGCACCTCCTAAGACTAGAACACCTGTTTGAGCTACACAATCTAACATACATGCCCTCAAACCATGTGAGACATGCCTCAAATTGTGCCATGGCATGAGAAGTCCAATGCATGAAGAAATAGCCCCAAACTATTTTGTGTTGAGATTGGACAGCATTAGGAGGTACTCACAAGCCCTTGGTGCTAGGCTTGTGAGAGAGAAACACCCACAAAGGACTGTATGGACTTTGCACCCAAGCTCGGGGTTTCAGACCCAAAGTGAGTGGACTTGGAACCCAAGAAAGAGAATTTAATAATCTAATTTAATGTAAAGGTTGTATTGGAGGTTTCTTAAAGGGAAAAGGGGCTTCTTAAGAGATCTAAGGACAAGTATAAATAAAGTAGCCAATGGAGAGGTGGACAAAAAGCATAAGGATTAGTCTTCTTAGGAGAGGCTAAAAGTGATCAAGCCATAGGAAGAAAGGGAGCCACAGGAAAGAGAGGATAACTCACTGAGTTAAGGTCTAACAATAGACCAAATTTTTCTTGGAGGTCACTTGCTCACCTAAGGAGAAGTTGCAGTTTGTTTTTTGTTTGCATGAAGGATTGCCCTAACTGCAACAAGGGAAAGAAGGCAAGTAGGGGTTGTAGGCCTAAGAAAGAGGCAACAAAGGATAGCTGCAAGGTCCGCAAACTAGGAAGAGTTGGCCATAGTTGAGGAAAGGCGGCGAGGACTAGGAAGAGCTAGTTGCAAGACGAAGCACATGCCATAGATTAAAGGGATTTGACCACAATCTTGTGTTAGGGCTAGTAAATGTGGCTGAGAGGCTGAAGAGATAGGCTAAGGAGCTGCTAAGTATTGGTTGTAGGTTGGAACAATAGACTGAGGACTAAAGGAGCAATCTAAGGTTAGAAAGGGGTATCCGCAAGCCTAAGGGAGCAGGGCGAGGCTTGAAAAAGATACAACAAGGCTGACCAAGGGCTACAAGCAATTGCTAGATAAGTTGTTTATTGCTTGGATGAATTAAGGTGGGCAAAGGACTCCCACAATATTGTTATTTGGGCAGGAAAGGCTTGGAGGACAATGCCTCAGCTATAGGATTTGGTCAAAGGATTAGGCTTGTATTTGGGCATTTGTATAGGGATGTAAAGGGCCATTATCCCTGGTATGGGAGCCCTGTGGATTTTCTTATTAATGGAATTGTAAGATATCAGCTTGGGCATTCATCATTGTGTACTATACATTGATCTAATTGCTGGTGTGATATTCATTTTCGAAATTTTTTTATTAGTTTTTGTAGCATCGGATGTGTTCTAGCTACAAAATTTGGTGGAGAGGCTAGAATACATGATATCTCCAAAACCCATAAATCGTTTCTAGAAATTCCACCTAGAAGTGTCTCAATTAGATTATTAACCGTTTTTAATATATTTCCTAAGTCTAAACTTAGGGAATATGGTTAATTAATTAGTATTAATTGAGATAAGGTGAGAATCATCTAGAAACTCACATGGATCAATCCAGGGATGATCCTAGCCATTGATGAGGTTTTAATTTTGGCCGTTGGTGCTTCAACAGTGGATTATAAGAGGAGATTGATGTGGTGATGGAGAACACAATAGTGCAGATACTCAGTTGCCCAGGGAGTTTGATTTTCTTAGTAGCAGTAACTTAGCAGAGAAGATAGAGGCAGAGGGTGAGTAGAAGGTGGAAGAGGAAGGTAGTAGCATTCTGGAAGGAAGGTTTCCAGTTTTCGGAAGAGGCAAAGGAAAGAACGTTGAAATTCTCATAAGGTTAGGGTAAGCTCTGCATAGAGGGTGATGCAGGAGGCTCAGTGCAAAGGCTAGGGAGGTAATTTCGGAGGCAAAAATTAGCTGTGGGGTGAGAGAAAATTCTCACAATAATTTTTCCAGTATTTTCCTCAGATTAGATTGCCAATTGGGCATCTAAATTTTTGTACTAAGAATTGTTGCCGAAGAATGATAATAAAACCCTTATCCGCTGCACCGGTTTTCCCAAGTTGGGTTTTTCCGGGGACAATTGTCCAAAAATATCTGTGTCAAAAATCTTGTGTGTGTGCTAGAATTTCTCAGTTTTCTGTATCTTATTTTCTGTAGTATTTTTATGGTGAAAATTGCAGTTGTGATTTTATTAGTTGTTTGTCGTAGTAAATAAATTGCATAATTAAATTTTCAGTTAGAAGAATAATTTCCAGTTGTTACAATAAATAAAAATTTCACATGGTATCAGAGCATAGTTTATTTGCCAGAGAGCTCAGAATTGAAAAGAAGGAATTTTCGCTGCTCAGTAAGGGCGGCGCAATCTTTTTGCCAGAAGGCCAAATTGCTTGAGGAAATTCGATTTTTCTAAGAGGGGCAAAAAACTTCGATGCTTCCAAACTGAGTGATTCCAAAGGCAGAGGGAGAAACTCATATTTTTGTTTGGTAGATCTCTAGTTTGGACGTAGAGGGTTTTGCAGCAGTTTGCTAGTGTAGAATCAGTGTCAGGTGAAAGAGGAATATCACACTATAAATTCTTTAGCATAACCATGGACAAAAGTAACATTCATGGGACTTCAAATTTGTCTTCCAGATTGGAGGATGAATTTGCTTGCTTAGCAGGATCAACTTCACAGGGTGTCTAGTATATAAACAGTGGAGCATTAAGTCACATGACTGGGGTTAGAGAATATTTTTCTAGCTACGAGGAGCAGATGGACTTCCATATTACTATGGGAAACAAGACGAAATGTACTCTAGTAGGGATAGGTACAATATATTTTAAGAGGGAGTTAGGAGAAAACAACGCTCCAGATGTATTACATGTGCCAAGATTGGGTATGAACTTGATTTCAGTATCCCAGTTATAAGATAAGGGGTATGATATTCACTTCGTAGGGAAGAAAGTGTATGTCAAACAACCAAGATTAAAAAATGTAAGACAGATTGGAGTTTGAAGTAACAGATTGTACTGGTTACAAATTGATTCTCCAATGGCACTAATAGGCAGTGACAGTAGTAGTGGGAAGGAGCTGAATGAGTTATGGGATAGGAGAGTGGGACATCTACACCATGGAGCACTCAGGATGCTTAGAGAAACAATAATAGGAGATCCAAAACTTGGCACGGAACATGATGATGTGTGCAAAGGATGCGTACTTGGGAAGTATGCTAAGGCAACATTTCCGAGAAGTGATAGCAGGGCTAATGGCGTGTTAGGACTCATACATTCAGATATTTGCGGCCTGATGTCCACTAGAGCTCTCAGCGGTGCCGAATGTTTTGTCACCTTCATTGATGACCATTCCAGGAAAACCTAGATCTACTTCTTGACCACCAAAGATGAGGTCTTCGATCGTTTTAGAGAGTTTAAAGCTCTTGTGGAGAATGCGACAAGGAAGAAGGTCAAGTCACTTTGCTCAGATAATGGTGGAGAATACATTGATAAAGACGTCACAAATTTTTCTGCGAAGGAAGGCATCAAGAAAGAATGGACAACTCCATACAATCCATAGTAAAATGGTGTAGCGGAGCGGAAAAACAAAACCATTGTTGGAGCTGCAAAGGCTATGTTATATGACTAGGATTTACCCAAATTTCTATGGGTAGAGGCATGTAACATGACAGTATATATCCAGAACAAGACTCCTCATAGAGCATTGGGGAAGAAAACCCCATAAGGAGTCTTCACAGGGAAGAAACCAGAAGTTAGTCACTTCAGAATTTTTGGTAACGTTGCTTATTTCCATGTGCCAGATGAAAAACGTACAAAACTAGATCAGACTGTAGAGAGGGTGTTCTTCATTGGGTATAGTGAAACCTCAAAGGCATACATGATCTACATTCCTAGCAATAGGAAGATTGTAGTAAGGCGAGACATAAAGTTCATGGAAGATTGAGATTTCAGGAGATCTCGTGAGATGCCTGTAGGTGATAAGAATCAGTTAGAAGAAGCTCCTTTGGTCCAACAACAGGGGTAGCCAGTGGGACAGGCAGGAGGACAATCACAAGGATTGAGTACTGTGACCAGTACCAATATTTCCTCAAGTGCAGGAAATCCGGGGAGTTCTTAGTAGATGGAGCAGTAGAGGTAGGATGAGGAGGAGCTGGTTGAACCTCCCACGACAAGTGGTCGAGCCAACAGAGAGGTTCGTCAGACATTGAGAGATGCAGAGGAGTGTATTGGAACTCCTAGGATGAACAAGAGTCAACACAAACAACTTGACAAGTACCAGGCATTGGTGGCTTAGGTTGCAAAACCTTCTGGCTTTCAGGAGGCCGCACAACATCAAGTATGGGTAGATGCCATGGTAGAAGAGTATAGTTATATCATGATGAATGATGTTTGGGAGGTAGTGCCAAGGCCGGAAGACAGATCAGTTGTAGGTTCTAGATGGACCTACAAGATCAAAAATGCTGCAAACGACAGTGTGGAAAAATACAAGGCTAGGTTCATGGCAAAGGAGTATGGACATAAAGAAGGGATAGATTATGAGGAGACCTTTGCCCTAGTTGTCAGATACACTTCTATTGGTCAGTTATATCCCTAACAGCTCAAATGGGATGGCAGATTCACTAGATGGACATCAAGACTACCTTCTTGAATGGGGTGATAGAGAAAGTGTACATAGATTAACTAGAGGGCTTCAAGACTCATGAGAGGCGCACTCGTGTGTGCAGACCAATGTTGCATGACTCGTACTCGTATAAGACTCGGGAACAACTCGTAAAAGACTCGGGAACAACTCATAAAAGACTCGTCAAAATACAAAAAAAAATTATTGTAAATTTTAAAGTAAAAAAAGAAACTAATGACAATTCCAATCCTTATAAGTTATAAAAACCACAATATATGCAATAATTCATAACGTCATCTCATATCTATAAAAGTACAACATAACATATTCGATTTTTGTAGGCAAAACATATAATGAATAAGAAAAGGACTCATGATTCCGTAATTAAAATAAAAAATGTCAGCAAGTTCAAAATTCAAATACATATGTCATAAATGATAAATGATTGTCTCATAACAATCTTGAGTCTCATCACTCATGGACGACTACGCCTACAATAATCCCTCATGGCGCTAGTGCTAACATCAGAAGGTTGAAGCAACTGTGAGGCGGTGTATTTGGAGTCTCCATTTGAGATGGAAAACTAGAGAGATCCTCAATCTCTTCATCAAGCCAACTCAAATCAGGGGACTCCTCCTCCACAACCCAATTAGACTCTAAATCAATAGTATTCAATAAAATTGGATCCGTATCTTTTGGTTGCACTTGTTTTGTGAGCATTCGAAGGTTGTAGTAGATGAAAACCAACTTCTCCAACCTCTCATGCTCCAACCTGTTTCTCTTTTTGCTGTGGATGTGCTCAAACACTAACCAATTGCGCTTACAAGAAGAAGCACTGAAGGGTTGACTTAGAAATTTGATGGCGAATTCTTGTAATTGTGGTGCCTCAATGCCACAATCTATCCACCAATGTGCTGTAAAAAAATAACAACAAAGATTATCAGTTTGCAATGCCAAATATATAAAAGACAACTAACAACATTACAAGCTAAGTTCTAGCAATTTGCACTTACAAGGCATTTTCTTGTCCTTGAGATGTTGGCTTGAGTTGAATCCAAACATGCCAGATGCTGCATGTACATATTACATATCTTGTTGTATATTGTTTTTGTCTTGAATATCTTGATTCAGGAATATCTTCTCAATGCATATCATGACACCTCTCATCACCTCGGGATCTCTTTGAATGCTAGACCCCTCATTATAGAATAAGCTTGGATTGAGATATGCTCCCGCGACATGCAATGGTGAATGTAGTTTCTTGTCCCACCTGGAATCAATAATTTTCCATATAGGGAGATATTTACAAAGTCTTGATGGCCTCTTTGGCCCTGTCAATGCCCTCATAAATATATCCCATTGCAGGTTTCTCTCCATCCATCAATCTCAAGACTTTCACAAGGGGCTCAGTGAAGCTGACAATCTCATTGACTTTGTCCCACAAACTATCACCAAAGGCAAATGCTTTCACAGACAATGCTTCTGGCTTTATGCTATCTTTCCAAAATACCCATCACTGGCTACAAAACATTCTTCTCAAAGCTTGGTACTCATACAAAAGGCTTTGGAGGGAAAGAAAGTTTGTAGCAAATTGTGTGACAATTGGGGGACTAAGCTCACCCTATGTGAATTCCCCCATAAGGTTCAACACCCAAGCATGATTATAAATATACTTGGTAATTTTCTTGCATTCTTGCACAACATCTTGCACCCACTCCAACTTCCCATGTCCTCTAGTATCAAGTCTATGCAATGGGCAGCTCACCAAGTCCAAAAATTGGTGGGATATTTGGCACAAAGCAACCTTCCAGATGCCACATAATTTGCTGCGTTGTTCGTGATTACTTGAACAACATTTGCAACCCCAACTTCCTCCACCAAATTAGCCAACAATGTAAAAATCAAATGTGCATCTTTTAAATTTACAGATGTATCAATGGATTTTAGGAACATGGCTCCTTTAGGGCAAGCTACAACAAAATTTATTATTGTTCTACCCCTCTAATCTGTCCACCCATCAGACATAATTGTACAACCTATAAATTTCCATGAGCTTTTAATGCTCTCTAATTGTTCCTTGACACACTCAAGCTTTTCATCTAGCTCTTTCCCCCCAAGTGTATTATAAGAGGAGGCTTTGTTTTCAGGGCCTGCACTTGCAATGACATCCACCATGGGCTGATGAAAATAAGACTTTGCATGGTTGAATGAAAGACTGTTATGGTACCAAAACCTCCTCACTGCCATATCTGCCTCCTTCCTCTTCTTTTCATTAAAACTATCCAAGGTTGGTTGAGATATTGGAGTTGTACGAGGACTGAAGAAAGAAGAGGTTATACTCTTGTTTGCCACGACACTTGAAGAGGAGTTACCAATACCTGGACTTTGAATTTGTGTTTCACTCTGAGATGAAGATCTACCTATTCCAACAATCTCGTACTTCCTTTTTGCTCTCTTAGAACTTTCTTCTTTAATGGCTTCCAAAGAAGCTGCCATTTTAGTAGTGACTTCATCAGAGTAGTTTTGACAACAACCCACACCATTCCCAGGAATTCTAGCTAGGTGGTATTTTAGCTTGTTTATGCCTGCATGCATTGTAGCATTGCAATAATTGCACTTGACATGGTGGTCATTACCGACAATGATTCATTGACGATATGCCCATGCCGGATCAGGAGACTTTCTAGAACCCTTTGGTGGCATGGCGTTGGCTTGAGTGACACAGGCACTGTGCAGGCCAATCCTGAGGCCAGAGAAAGTGACGCTGGGCAAGCTAAAGAGACGCAGAGGGTGGAGGAACTACTCTCTTGGGTCATATACTTGTTCAGAAACGTCTGTAAATTTTTCTCAGAAAGCCTTGTTCTATACTGCTAGGTGTAATTTGTACATGATGATTTTTGCTGAAGAATGATAAAACCCTCATCTGCTAGCATTTTACTTACTTTTACTTTCTGTATTGTTTTGATTGTGAAGGTTGTAGCTGAATATGTTTCGATATTTGCCGTAAGAATACAATAGATAACTTATTTATGAGGTAATAGGTAGAAGAAATAACATTAATCATTGCAGTAGGATTTCTATTTGGAAAATTTCACACTAGGTGTCTCATTGAAGATCATTCCTCTTGTAATTTTGCAAACCCTAGGCCTCACTTGGATTCTCCTAGGTCTCTCTTGTGGTCCCAAACCTTTATATGGTTGTTATCTTACATAACCCTAAGAGAGGTCTTTCCCATTCCCTTAGGAAGCCTTTGATTTAGGAATATCCCTTGTATTTAGTATCATTTCCTCCTAGGTCTAGGCCTCCTCATAAGCCTTTCTTGGAGAACAATTATCTTTCCTTTGAAATAACCAAGCCATTATTTGAGTCTCTCCTTTGAATGGGCTTTGGAAATTGCCTTATACCTTTCCACTGATCTTATCATTTGAGTGATTTCCCTTATACTGGGACTTCTCCCATTAGTAAAAGTTTGTAAAGAGCATGGGACACTGACTGAGGTGACAGTGGGTCTTTGTCCCATTGTTGTCATTTGGTCTAGTAGTTGTTCCTTAAGTACCCCTCTAGGACCCTTACTAGATTGTGTGGCAACAAATCCATGACAAAGGAGTTCAACAATCAACACCACTAATATTGGGGTACACATGGGGCTTGGTGCACTTGATTAAATGCCCACACACAACCTCATACATGATAGAATCCAATGAAATGATGCAATCTTGTTGATCCTAAAAATTGTTAACTCTATTGAATTTTAAATGGGTTATAAAATTGGCAACTAGGGCCAAACTCCATGTGGGTCAACTTATTTGTGGCAACTGATATTTTTATTGAATCCCTCTCGTCGAGAGGTGTAGGATTGATCTAAAGATCATCCGATTCCGATAAGTATTTATGGAGATATGAATTTATTTTGATTGTGGAATTATTATCAAGCTTACCAACAATTTGAGTAGGCTCAAAAGCCCAATAGACGTGTCTATTCATCATCTACATTTCAGTATAAATAAAAGAGGACTTGAAGTCATTTTACACGTGTATTCTTGAGGTGATCTCCTCTCCACGTCTTGGGCTTTTGGAGGAGAGAACAAAAGAATACGCTAGCCTAGCAGGAGCCCTAGCTGCAAAAAGATGCCCTAATCCAACGCAGGTCAAGAAGACATCTATCTGCTGGCAAATGATGAATCTCTATATGTTGTTCAAGGAAACCAGATACGTTGTTCATCTCTATACGCTGTTTAGGAAATCTGATACATGGGAAACCCTCTACACTATACGCTGTTCATGATTATATATATATATATATATATATGCTAGTAATGATACACATAGATGCCCAAAAATATATGTATGCACAGGAGTGAAAGCCTAATACGTTGGATGAAGACATCCACACAGTTTATATGCTGTCATAGACAATATACGCACAGGTATGGAAACCCTATACACTGAGTAGGCAATGAAGAAATCCACGATGGATTCGTTGTCATAACACGCAGATCATTCAACATGATCCTTGGAACAACTGCAGTCATAAAGTCATAACACGCAGATCAGTCCATGTGATGCCTAGAACAGCCACAGTCATAAAGTCATAACACGCAGATCATTGAACGTGATGCCCTAATTTGGATCTGTTGTCATATGGAATCATTACACACAATTCATGGACAGTGAATGTGATGTCTGGAATAGTCGCAATCATAAAGTCATAACACGCAGTTAATAAAGGGTCCATACGCAGTCATGAAGATACCCTTACACGCAGTTCATATACACGTTGTTCATGTTATATATTTACACGTTGTTCATATGTCATATATATACATTGTTCATGTTATGCACAGAGATATTCATATGCGGTCATAACTGCAGTGAAGGTATGGAGCCGTTGTAAATTCCTATAGCTGCGGTCATGCACTCACAATGACAAGGATCATGAGCAATGATGGTTACAGTCTCAACATAATGAGAAT
>APFE030601206.1:0-12400 GCA_000404065.3 Pinus taeda | reverse complement strand
GGAGATCTGGATCAAAGAATATCTACAAGTGGGTATGTGTTTAACCTATTTGGAGGTGCAGTCAGTTGGATGAGTAAGAAACAATCTGTAGTGGCACTATCAACTACAGAGGCAGAATACATGGCAGCCACTCATGAAAGCAAGGAAGCAGTTTGGTTGCAGAGATTGTGTTCAAGTATGGGGTTAGTATAGGGAGCTATAAGGATAGACTGTGACAGCCAAAGTGCAATTTTCTTTGCAAAGAACCCTACTTATCATTCAAAGACAAAGCACATTGATGTTCAGTATCACTTTGTGAGGGATATGATAGAAGACAAAAAGGTGTTGCTGGTAAAGGTGGACACTTTGAAGAAATGTAGATGTATTGACAAAATCTGTTAGCTCTGAGAATTTCTCTTGGTGTAGAGAAACAATGAGTGTTTCAGGGCTGGAAAAATGACTAAGCTCTCCTGTGGCCCCCTGTGGAAAGAAAACAACAAGTGGGAGATTGTTGGGTTGTGTTATATTCTTTCCATGACTAACCTACGTAGTGAACCGGGGGGGTTAGAGGGGGGGCGAATCCCCCCCTTCATTGCGCTGATTGCGCAGGGGGGGGTTCACACGTGGGGCAGCAGTGCCCCCTGTTCGGAGGGTTTGAGGGGGTGGGTAGCCCCCCTCTATCGGGTCTGGGGCAGTGCCCTCAGAAATTTTTTTTGGACCCTATATTAGGTTGGGCGAACCTACCTATGGTTTTTGGTCCATGGTTTTGGACGCGATGGTTTTCGGTCCATTGTATTGGATGCTTTGGCATGTATAAATGTGTATTGTAACATTGAAAGGAACATAATGAAAAATCAAGCTGGTAGTCCCAGTTTTGGGATCCAGTGGGAAATATCTGTGTATATGTGTTTTATGTGTTATGCTCTCGCATTGTTTATTTTTTTGTGATTTAGAATTTGTATGCAGGTAATTTCTGTACGAGGTAAAAACCTACAAGAGGACATGTTGAGGATGCATGTGATACATCAATAGTGGAGGTTGGAAGAGTATCTTCCATTAGTTTAGTTCGCTTACTACAATGGGTACCAAGAATCTTTGAGGATGCATCTATTTAAGGCATTGCGTGGGTGAAGTTGTAATACTCCCATCAATTCGAGTGATCCACTGAATAAGGTGTTAATGGGACTAGACATGTTGGCAGGGATGGAACAGGTAATTTAGGTAATCAAGAAGAATATGAAGGTAGCATAGGATAGATAAAAGAGTTATGCATAACATAACATGTTGTTTGAGTTTCAGGTTGGGGAATAAGTGTACTTTCACATCAAGCCAAGAAGATCCCATTGATGATTGGATCATGTGCCAAGTTGGCACCTTGGTTTTGTGGACCTTTCAGGATTCTTGAGAGGATTGGAACAGTAGCCTATCAGCTTGCACTTCCTCAAATAGTGAAAGTCCACGATGTTTTCCATGTGTCATTTCTTAAGAAGTATGTTAAATATGTTGATCATGTGATTGAATGGTTTGTATTACAGGTGGAACCAAAAGGAGAATTCCAACCAGGACCTCAATTCATTTTGTAGAGAAAGATGCTCATGCTCCGGAACCAAGCAATCGAGCAGGTTAAAGTGGAATGGAGGCACTTTGGGCCTGATGAAGCTACATGCGAGATGGTTGATCAAATGCAGACTATGTATCCTTGTCTATTCACTAGTTGAGAGAATGCTTTTGGGATATGTTTTGGTGTGATTTTTGGTATGTGTATATATGTATATGGATGTAAATACCACCATGAGCTGTGTTATAAAGCTCCAATAAGTGGGATGGGTATCATGTCATTATGGTTGTCATGTCGTTAGGTTTCTCATGTTGGTTTGCTTCTTAGCATGACGATCATTGTAAATACTGCAATGAGCTAAGTTATAAAGCTTCATGGGAAGTTGTTTTTATTTTAGTAGTATTTTTGGTTGTAGGTGTCATTGAACACTGAGGACGATGTTCCTCCAAGCGGGAGGGTTAAGTAAAAACCCTGGTAAAAAATCCATGTAATAAAGTTAATAAAAGAAAAATAATAACCATGGTCACGAGACACATATTCCAAGCTGAATGTTGGGCAAAACATCCTAGTGTGGGTGTTCATTTGGTTTATTATGGCTATGGAAATTGGCAAAGGCAATGACAAAGGATTTGGAAAGGAAAAGTGGCATTAATTGGTATTTTATTTATGAAAATAATGGAAATTAGGAGAAAATGGAGGTGAAAGGTCACATGTTGCATGTGAGAAGGAAAATGAAGGAAAAAAATGGAAAATTAAAGAAAATAGAGGCCTCACTGAGGATTAGTTCATGGCTTTTGTCAGTTTATAATTTTGTCAATTTTAGCTTGGAACTCTCTATTCTACTCTCTCTCTCTCTCATACTCTTGGACACTTAGAGTTTTCTTGGAGCATTCTTGGAGGATTGTGGCATACTTTGGATTTGGAGCAAGAAGGCAAAGGAAGAGAAGGAAAGCACAAGATCACATCGATATAAGCAACTACTATGGGTTTTTCTTGCAAGTACTGAGTTTCACATATGATATCCTTGCTAGTTTTAGCATGCATGGCACATGCATGTGGCTTCTTGGTTATGATATGTTATTGGCTTAGAGGATTTCCTGAATTGATGGTGGATTTGCCTAGCCTTGCCATTTCCTGGATAGACACGGCGTTGTGTGTGTTTTTCCTTTTTTTTGGGTTGGTTCTCATGTTCCTTATAGATGTGGGTTAAGTTACTAGTTCCTGGAAGCCTTGGTTAGAAAATCGCTCTAGAAGCCCTGTAACATCTTGGGTTGACTTACTAGTCCTAGAAGCTTTGGTTGGAAAAACAATTTGGAATCCCTTAGTAGCTTGAGTTACTATTCTTGGAAGCCCTAGTTGGACAAATTCTTTGGAAGCCCAACAATAGTTGTGGGTTGCATTACTAGTCCTAGAAGCCCTGTCTGGAACAAACACTTTGTATCCCTGAACATCTTATGTAGAGGTCAATCTCGTGATGGTTAATGATGTACGACTGTGAGTTGGAATCACTGGTTGACGGTTGAGGTGGTTTGGCCTCTCGAAGCCCTGATTTGGTTTTGTTGGATTTGTTCCATGAGATCCTATATTCATGCTTTGAATATGGCACAGGGGTGTTTGGATGAAAGAAAGATTTGGTTTAGTCAATATATGATCGGGTGGTACATGGAAGTCCCAAACCTGGTTGCATTTTGCATATGTTAATACGAGCTTCTCTTCTATTGTATTTGATGGGTAAATATACTTGTCCATATGTGGTTTTTATGGCTATTATATCTTTGCTTTTTCTATTGAATATATGTTGGTTATGAGGATGTTTTATGACAGTCTTGAAGTATGGCTTTTATCATGTTTTGATTAGAAAATGAATGAAAAATGGAAATATGATCTAATAAATGATAATTCCTATATTGTGATAAGGAATCAATGCTTCCTTATGAATCTCATATAAGTATGAGACCCCTATGCTCAAATATATTGTTATGACTTATAGAATTTCATATTTGTGATATGTTTGACGAAATTCTTGTCATGGCTAGTAGGGGTCCAATCAAGTCATTGATAAAGTGTTTGCATTGGTACCTTTTTTCGGTGTTATTTATTATTTCTAAAAGTTTCATGAAGTTCTAGGCAGTGGCTTGAGTCTTGGACCTAACAAAGTGGCACAGGATTTGGGGTCGTTGGTTCAAAACTAGCTGAAAAAGTCCATAGTCCCAGACATGCCCTTGCTGTGGGAGTGATTGAAGGGTTCCAGTCACATGCATGCCTTGTCATGGGAGCGACTAAGGCTCTAGGGAAGGGAAATGTCAAGTTGTCTTAGGGGCTGGTCACTTGGAAGGCTTTGTTGGCTCTTGGAGGTTCTGTAGCATGTGTGGAAGGTCATAATGGTTTGGTTTGGTCATTTTGACTTCCTTAATTGTACATTGGGATTTGATCACATTATAGTATCCTCTCGTCACATTTTTACCCCATCAGACTAGTTAACTTTGGTAAATGTGGAGGAGGTGGTTACAACATAGGCAGAGTATAAAGCTTTTTGTGCAACAACTTATGAAGTTGTTTGGTTGAGGCGAGTTCTTCAAGATATTGGAGAAGAATAAAAGAAGGCTATATTGATCAAATGTGACAACCAAAGCTTGATCAAGTTGGAAAATAATCCAATCTTTCATGCAAGGACAAAGTATGTTGATGCTCAATTTCATTTTATTAGAGAGAAGACAAAATCTAAAGAAATTTTCTTGAATATTGTAATACTTGTGAAATTGTTGCTGATATATTTACAAAGCCCCTTGGGAAGATAAAATTTGAATTGTTTAGGGAGATGCTAAGTGTGAAAATCAATCCTTTCTCCATTAAGGGGGGAACTTGACAATAATGGAGAAAAATTGTTTTATTGTTTTAATTATGTCTTAAATTAGATCTAGATCCTATTTTGTAGGATCTTGTTGTGATATCCCAAACATAATACACTCATTTGTATTTTTGTATGATTGATTGTTTCATTAATGAGAAATCCAGTGTCGACGTAGCCTCAGGGGCTCTTCACCCGAGGACTACAAAGTTTCATTCAAACTGATATTGTCTTCCATTTCTTTTAATATAAATAGTTTGGAGCAATGAAAAGTTTGAGGCATGCATGAATGTGCAATTTTGACTTAATAAAGAAGTGTACTAGATATTTGAGGGAATCGGTTGAGAAGGAGAGTGAAAGGAAAGGAGAGTGGAGTGTCGACTAGGATTCAGGTGAGGGAACTAAGAGATCCAAGAGTGCATTATGTAAATGATCTACTTTAAGAATTAATAATAATAATAAGATATTTGATCTACTTTGAGAATTAATAATAATGAGAAGATATTTTCCACTAAAACCATGTACTAATTCTAAATTTTATTGTGTGATTGCTAATCGGCATTAGCACTACCATATTGACTACATATTTGAGACACCATACTCACTTTGCGTCAAGACCCATGGAACCACATAGTGTGCAGGATCTTATCAGCTCACAGATACTAGAGTTCATTTGTGGTCTATGCATAAGGAGTTCTTAAGAATTACTTTTTTCCTTGCAAACTATAGTGTCCCTCAATTAAAACGTTAAAGGTCATCCCTAAATCCTTATCCCCCACTTTTTTTGCATGCAAACTTTTTAAAATTTACAATACTCACATACCTACAAGGCGACATATATATGACGTCGGCACAAATTGTTTATGTGTTTCCACTTAGTATTGTGGTAAATGCCAAGAAATATTTGGTTACTAGAACTAACTGAAGCTCACAACAAATCATAAATGGGAAGAAACATCTTCTTGTTGACTTTTTATATCTTCATAAAAGAATTTCCTCTTGGGTGAATATAGAGGTTTAATGTGTTTGATTCCAAATGATAGGAATGTCTTAAATGCTTATTATTAGAGGTGATTGTGAAAATGTTAGAATAGTGGAGATCTATTTTTTACAAAAATTTTACATGTAGACCATATATTTATGGAAGGAGAAAACATTTATAAAGTTGGTTTCAGGTAATAGTTAGCTAGTTACACTAATTAGCATGGTTAAGAGATCAATCATTACAGAGTGATCATGTTTATACATTACGTGTAGGTGGAGAGTAAAGGATGTTATGCTGACTTATTATCAAAATGATAACATTTTCTATATTATCAAAATCAAATAGAATTTTTTAATTATGTTGATAGGTATGTCTATTTTGAAATAGGATTTTCATATTTTAATTTAATTATCAATAACTAAGTGAAATATTTTTAGTAGTAATTACATATCAATGGTTAAGATTTATCTAAAAAGTAGTTTTATGCCTTTTCTACGCTTTTAATTAAATTAATTAATTTAGAAAATGTCATTGAACAACTGTCATATGAAACAAGTTATGGTTTTTTGGGCATGTTGTATTGATAAGCCAGGGTATTGGCACATAGTATTATAACAAAACTTATTTAAAGTTTAAGACTTTTTGTGGTTAAATTCTTATTATATACTTTTAGTAGTAATTACATATCAAAGGTTCAGAGTTATCTAGTTTTATGCCCTTTCTACTCTTTCAATTAAATTAATTAATTTAGAAAATGTCATTGAACAAGTGTCATATGAAATAAGTTATGGTTTTTTGGGCATGTTGTATTGATAAGTCATGGTATTGGCTCATAGTATTAGAACAAAACTTATTTACAGGTTAAGGATTTTTCATGGTTAAGATTCTTATTATATGTTTTTTTTAATCCATATATTAATTCTTTTTATAAAAAATAAAGTTTAATTATTATTATTATTTTTAAATCTAGGCAATATCAATTTGCAATTTTTCTAAAAATCATAACATTCATTTTTAAGTGGCACTACTTGCATATGCCACTTATTATTGTTAGTTTTACTTTCAATTACTTTATATCTCTATATAAAATTAATGTTGAAATAAAAGTACTATATTTAATGTTGAAATAAAAGTACTATATTTATGGTCTATAATGATTTTTTTTTTCATTACTATTTTTCTAATTTATTAATGTAAGTATTTTTTTTCTAATGTAACATGAAAACATCTCCCTCATGCTAAGTTGTAGAGAACCTCTCAACACAATTACACTTTATCATTAATATAGAGAAAATATGTAATATACATAACAATTATATAAAAATTGTTAAACTTATTATATAGAAATTAAAGTGAAAAACTTCCCACATAATAACTGTAATGTAAAACCAATATAATAATAAAAATGACTAAATAAAATAATTAGTTTTTTAAGAGTTTAAAATCTATATCTTAAATTATTTTTTGATTTTAATTTTAGTTTTTGTTTTTGTTTGTATTTTTTATAATCTAGTTTAAAGGAGATGTGTTATTTTTTTCATGCTCAACATGAAGTTGACATGTGATATTTAAAAAATATTAATGACGATGGTGATGATTAATGCCCACTAAAATGGACATGGATTATCCAACTTTAAAAATGTAGAACTCAAAATTATTTAGCATTTCATTTCTATACTTAAAAGCATTAAGATAAGAGTTCCAAGATCGTCGTAGTTTTGAATGTCAAGAAAGTTGGTAGTGTGACAAGTAATTTGAAAATGACATCGAATGTGAGTATAACATGGAGAACCTAAGAGAACTCATTTTTCATCTTCAACCCTGCTAGTGTCACAAATGTGACATATTCCTTTCATACCATGATGTTTTAAGAATTCTCCAATGTCTTTTGTCACTATGAATCTCATGACAATTTTTCCCTATTTTAGAAATGCTTATCTTTTTCTTAATATTAGTTAAGGCAAACATATATTTTTTGTTCTCAAGATTGGAGTTGACATCCTCCTTATAATATCTTTTTACCTCTACCTCTTTATCACCCTACAATTTCTCCTTAAAATTTGATGTAATAATATTTTTAATATTATCCTCATTTTGAAAAATGATCTCATCCTTCATCCCCCAATGGTTTAGCCAAGACTCAAATTCCTATGCAATACTTGCTTGAGATGAAGGTGGGGGCTTTGGTTAGAGTTAAAAGAAATTTTAGAAAATCTCTTGGCTTCCATGTTATTTAACTTATTATACATAAGATAGCTAGTCATATCCATGTTTTGAATGGGTGAACTGATTACTTCAATTAGGATGACAGGATATTGAGTATTTACCTTAATCTCGAGACTGTAAATTATAAGCCACCTTTGGATTTGTTTTATCTTATTCCATAATTCTCTAAAGATACTAAAACAACAAACCTCACATCAATATAAAATAACACAAGTGACGACCATCTAAGTGAGGAGACTTTTTTAATCTCATATCCAAATATTTATTGACTTACAATTGTTTTCAAACTCATAATAAGGTTTCCATTCTCCATTTATTCTTTTATCAATGCTATTATTTCACTTGAATTTTTGCGATGGATATATATGGTGTTGTTTATAGAGGCATCAAATTTTCCCGATGACCAAAAATTTTGGAATCTAACCATTTTCTTTTCTAAAAAATATGATAGTAGAAGTGCTTGAATCTTGTTTTTGATGGTGAAAATATATTCATCACCATAAAAAACCCTAAAACACCCAAAATCTTGGAAATTGAAAAATGTAATCTTTTTTCAAAAAACTCCACTAAATGTTATCAAAATCTAGCTAAAATTTCCTTTATTTTCCAAAAATAATGAATCTTAATTAAACTACACCAATATATATTAAAAAACATTTGTATAAAATAACTTCCTCCAAATATTAAATATATTGCCATATAACAAAATCTGTATTATATTTTATCTTTTATACTTAATTATCTTGATATTTTCCAATATTAATTATAAATAAAAAACATAAATATTTTTATATCTATTTTAAATAAAATATTTATATATTAATATTTTTATATAATAATTATAAATAAAATATTTTATAAATATAAACTTTATTTCCGTAAAGAGAACTTTTTAAAAAATCATATTCACATATGATTCTTTTAGTATTTAATATAGAATTAACATTCAACTTTTAAAAATAAATAATAAAAATATCAATTCTCTCTCCATATTAAAAGATAATTAAAATTAAAAATTATATAATATAATATATGAAGAGTTAATATTGCACATCCAATTTATTGCGGGACAATTAATCACTTTAAAGTGGGAAAATCATATTGAGAAATTTAATCTTTCCTCATGTATGATAAATATTTTAGAGAGGCGAGGGAAAATATTAGATAAAACTTATTAAATGTTTTTGAATAATTTTTTTCGTAACAATTTTCATATCTCATGGCTAATTATTAGAGAAGATTTATTATCTCACCTCATTCTATTTATATAGAAATGAAAGTGAGAGGGAGATATTATAAATAACTTATTAGAAGGGGAGGGGATATTAGGGAAAATTTATTATCTCCTTCATTTGAGAGAAAATTTATCATCTTTCTCTACTTTTTTATTATTAAAGAGAATTTATGGTTAAAAATATGTATTTATTTTCCAAAGTGTGATATTATAGACTTGGTGGAGACAAATCTATTAACTGCAAAAACAAGAGCTTCATAAACCAATTTAATGTTTAACATAGTGGTAACCTTAAAATAAATTATTACTAGCGCAATCATATAAATTGAATTGTTGGTAAATGTAGATATGCATTAATACATGATAAACATCAAAACACCTAATTCATTGCAGCGCACAAGCCATATATATCAGAAATGCATAGTTCAGCCTAGGACCGAGAGGTCAAGAAACCTCTATAACTAGAGCTAGGATCCAAGACTCCAAGGGGACACCTATCTGTCAGGCTAGGAGTAACTCCAGAAAAACTGATTCATATATTCCATTAGGTAGCTATCTATTATATACATGAATGTGATCGTTCAGTTCATCTTTTTGATGACTGTTCACATTCAAATTCTCCCAATCGTTGAGGATTAGGTGTCAACATTCCCCCCCTTAATCTAAAGGGATGTTGGTGAGTCCAAGCATCGTTCTGAATCTTTCAAGCTTTTCTCGTCCAAGCGCTTTGGTGAATATGTCTGCAATTTGCTCATTTGTGGAACAATGAAGGAGATGGATTGTTTTGGCCTCAACATGATGTCAGATCAGATGATATTTAGTATTGATGTTCTTTATATGATCATGGAACTTTGGGTTCTTGGCCAACTTTATTGCAGAGGTGTTGTCAATCATGAGTGGAGTTGATTGTACTTGTTTTACCTGCAAATCTTCAAGAATTTTTCTGAGCCACACAATTTCTTTCGTTGCTTCAGCTGTTGCCACGTATTCTGCTTCTGTTGTGGAATCTGCTGGAACTGATTGTTTGCGTGATCTCCAAGAGACAGCTCCTGATCCAAGACTCATAGCATATCCTGAAGTAGATACTTCAGTTTCTTTGTCTCCATCGAAGTCTGAATCAGAGTATCCAATCAAGCTGAAGTCGTCTACCTGTGTATACTTGATTCCAAGGTCTTGAGTTCCCTTCAAGTACCTTAGAACTCTTTTTGCAGCAGACCAATGTCCCTCACAAGGCTTTTGCATAAACCTGGAGAGGATTCCAACAACAAATGAAATGTCTGGTCTAGTAGTAGTGAGATAGATGAGACTTCCTATAAGCTGTTTGTACTTTGTTGCATCCTCAAATTCCTTTCCTTCAATAGATGTGAGCCTCAAGTTTTGTTGCATTGGAGTAAAAAGAGGATTGCACTCTGTCATGCCAAATCTATTTAACAAATCTCCAATGTATTTCTTTTGAGAAAGAAATATGGATTTTGAATGTTGGGTTACTTCAATGCCAAGATAGTAATGAACATAGCCCAAATCAGTCATTTCAAAGATTTTTCCTAATTCTTTCTTTATGGATGCAATATAACTTTCATTGTTCCCTGTCATTAAAAGATCATCTACATATACCACAAGATATACAACTGTTTTGCCAACTTTCTTGACAAATAAAGTTGCATCATCAAGATCAAAATGATTGAAGTTGAGTTTCAGAAGATGCTCAGTTAGCTTTTCATACCAGGTTCACGGTGCTTGTTTGAGGCCATACAAGGACTTCACAAGTTTGCATACTTTATGTTCATGTCCTTTCACAGCAAATCCTTCAGGCTGGGACATAAAAACATTCTCTTTTAGATCTCCATTCAAGAAGGCAGTTCTTACATCCATTTGATGGACTTTCCACCGTTCTGAGTTGCTAGTGCAAAGAGTGTCCGGATGGTGGCCCATTTTGCTGTGGGGGCAAAAGTTTCCTCATAATCGACCCCTTTCTTCTGTGCAAAACCTTTTGCCACAAGCCTAGCTTTGTGCTTGTCAAGTGAGCCATCAGCTTTGTACTTGTTCTTGTAGACCCACTTGCAGCCAATTGCTTTGGTTCCAAATGGAGGATCAACCAGCTTCCAAGTGTCGTTCTTTATGAGGGCATCATACTCCTTTGCATTGCTTCTTTCCATTCATCATGAGAAGCAGCTTCTTTAAAGGAAGTTGGTTCAAAATCTGTAGACAAGTTCAATTCACAATCATAAGAAACATCCATATCAACAGGTGAATTAGAGTCATCTACATCACCTCCATTTTGTCGGTTTGAATTTCTGGTTCCTGTTTTTCCAATTTCATCAGGATGAACACTTTCAAGTGTCTTTGTCAACCACTTTGGGGGACCTTTCTGAGATGGTCCAGGCTGCTCTGTTGATTGAGTTGGGAGTGAATTAAGATTGAGTCTCCCAATTCTATCAATTACATCACTTAAAGCATCATCCGTTGTTGGAGTTTCAGTCGGGGGAGAGTCTTCTTCAGAAGAAGATTCCACATGTTTATCTAGTATAGGAATCCCCCCTTCAAGATGTGGAATCTGATTTTCAAATTCTTGAAATGATTTCATTTTTGCGAATCTATCCAAGCGATCAAGTTGCCGCTCAACAACATTGTCAGATTTGGATGATTCAAGAAAAATTACATCTCTAGATATTACAAACTTTTTTATTTTCTTCATCATAGAGGCGGTATGCTTTGGAGGTGTTTGAATACCCCAGGAAGATGCACTTACGACTTCTAGCACCAAGTTTGTTTCTATGTACCTTTGGTATCAAAGCATAACAGGTGGAACCAAAATCCTGAGATGTTTTACCGAAGGAACATGTCCATACCACAATTCATAAGGAGTCTTGTTTCTTATAGCACTAGATGAACATCTATTCTTTATATATGCAGCACATAGAACAGCATCAAGCCCAAAACATTATTCTTTACATTTTTGAAAAGCATGATTCATACATTCAAAATTGTTCTATTCATTCTTTCAGCTCACCTTTCTGTTGGGTTTATAAGCACAGTTGTTTGTGTTTAATCCCATGTTGGCCGAAGATTATTGTTCAAACTTCATTTGAATGTATATTCTTTCCATTATCAGTGCAAATAGACCCAATATGAGATTGTGCATCATTTTCAATCCATTTATGAAAATTCTTGAATGTTAGGAAAGCATCAGATTTGTTCTTCAATAAATAAACCCAACACATTCTGGTGTAGTCATCAATAAATGCCATGATATATTTATTTCCATTTGCAGAAGGAAAAGGCATTGGACCACATAAATCTGAATGAATAAGTTCAAGCTTCCTATGTGCTCTTGAATGTGAGTCATGAAATGACTGTTTGCTATGCTTTCCTAGAATGCAAGCATCACATTGCTTAAGTTTCTAGGAATTGTAGGCAAACCAGCAACACCATTTTTCTTCAATAAACGGAGACTGTCATAGTTTAAATGTCCAAATCTAGCATGCCATAATAAACTTGATGGAAGTGTAACTTCTTCATGATGAGAAATATATGAGAAATGTTGTGCATGAGCAGATGTTCCTTGCAGTT
>APFE030601196.1:0-15517 GCA_000404065.3 Pinus taeda | reverse complement strand
GCTATTTGTTTGTTTTAATAGTCTTGGAGAGTTAAGTACTCACCTACTCCAAGACACTAGCCTAATCTATGTTGGTGCTTCAGAGCCCTAGAAAATAAAAATTTCTATGTTGATTTTAATTTAAGCGTTGAATTTAATGGTTGTTCTTTTAGGACAAAGGTGATGGAGATGAAACTTGATGATGTGTAGACTCGACTCCAATTCTCTAAAAAATGCACCTAAGATGATTCAATAACTTTTCTTTTCAATGAATGTCCTGATTAAGAGAGTTGAGAGAATGCAATCTTTTCAATAAACACAACTTTCTCAAAAGACAATCAAAGAAACAATTTCCTTTATCTTTCAAAACACATAAAACAAGACCACTCTCTACTTAACGAAAAAATTATTTTCTCTTTCAAGACGTCAAATGTTACTCTAAAGCAAATGTCGCAAAGGAGATCGTTGATATTTTCCTATCTAGTGAAAAGCATGTAAAACTAATCTAATCAAAGCAAATTCAAGATCTATGCAAATTTATGAAAAATCACTCAAAAAGTGAAACAAAGGAAATGAATCTAACTTTTCTTAACAACTTAATCTAAGAAGCAAAAGCTTACTAGGATGATTCTTGGGATGTTTTACTTGGAAATGATCAATCCAAGGACTAGTTTATGCAGAATCATGAACTAATCAAAACAAAACTCAATCTCTTTTTGTTCTTTTATAAAATGAAATTCGCAACTTTAAATGAACAAGTTTATTGAAATTTTGCAAAAGAGACAACACAAAGGTAGGTTGCTCACGAGGGAAGATTTCGCGACTGGCCCGACTCCTAAGAAGATCAACAAAACCAGAGAGATCTAAGGCTTTGTGACTTCTAAACCCAAAGTCACTACAGGACCAATTATAAAAACCAAACCCTAAGGCTAAAATCTCAAGGAATCTCACTAAAACTATCGACACTAATGGAAAAAGTATAGGTGAAGATTTCTGACAGTCAACAGTGGTTCTGGGTAGAAAAAACTAAGAAAAACAAATTCAAAAGGGAGAAACTGATAAAAAAAGGGAAATTTTCTAAATTTTACCAGGGTACGCAGGCAACCCGTTTACCAGGTGCGTGGCCGCTCTGTGTGCACAGATACAGTGCGCACAAGTACGCACTGTGTCTAACTCAGAGGGTGCGTACTTCTTGTAAAACAAAGAAAAACTAAGATCTAAACTGACCCTAAGCTAAACCACCCAAAAACAGAGTTAAACAACCAAAAATCAAAAGAAATCAGACTCTTTTCAGGTCAAAGCAATGATTAAAGGAAAAATCAAACCAACAATGGATTCCCCAGTGGAGTCGCCAATTTGTCACACGGAATGGGTTATATTTGCGGACAAATCCAACCTTCCTAGGAGTCTAAGACTCTCTAATGACAAACAAACCAAAGAAGAGCTATCCTTCTCTAGACAAACATGATTCTATGAGAATTCAAATGTTTTCGATCTTACCTTAGGTCCCACGCTTGTTGTAGCAGTCCAGCCTTGCTGACCCAGATGAGCTCCTCCTTCACTTTCAGACCTGCATACACTAACAAAGCAAACGATTACATAGCATCTGAATATTCATTATAAAACAAAGCATATTTATCATATTGACCAAGGAATACATGAAATAATTCATTAACAAATCATTGAGAAGAATGGACTTATTTGTATTAAATAATCAAAGGAACCATTACAACCTGAGCCTTGGTGTTGTGCAAGCTCCTCCCAGGGTCCAGCAAGAGATTTCCTCTACTTTGACAAGCTCACCCACTCCCACTATGGCAACAAGGAAGGATAGTGATCTCTCCTCACAAGTCAACAAATGGAAGTCCTAATTCCAGCAGCATTTACCCTTTAGAATGTTCAGCTTTCAACCTCCCCTCCTTTGGCCCAATGCCTGTATTTATAGTATTCTAGAGGAGGTTATTCAGTTCCAACATCAATGGGATACTCCCTCTTTTGGATGGGGTAGCTCCTCTCTTGATGGGATAAGCTCCTCTATCATAGGGGTGCATGAACCATCTGGAGGCGCTCAATACACGTAAAAAACTCTTCTAGAAGGCTCTAGAAGTGACCACAAGTAACTTTTTAAAGATGAAACTTGCGCCTTTTGACCTTTACAGGGGTACGCACCCAAGCTTTAGCATACAGAGCGTATAAATACACAGGTAAAGTGTATTTGGGGTGCGTACACGCAGGCAAGGTAGAGAGAACCTGCGTACCCAGAGATAAACATGTTTTCAAGTGACTTTCTCCCTTTTGAAGTTTTGACATGAAGAGCAGAGGTATGGGGCTTGACAAAGAGGACAATATGGCTATTGATGGGGCCATATAACTGCAGATAGTCAAGGTGACAAAATTCAGTGTAACACAATGCTTCCTTCAAATCAACCACCACTGTAACCCACATCACCAACTCCATCAATCGTGAACCAATATCACCAGTGCCCCTTCTAAGAATAAAAACTCTTGCTACGCATTCATTTTCATTGTAAAGAGAATTGGAATATAGTTATCATTATTTTTGCTTGAGAAGCCTTGAACATTAACCAACACAGTTACAGTAACAACAATTGTATTCAGATTTGAATGCTAATCACAATGGCTATGATTAAAATGAACATTACGAATAGAATAGATATCTGAGAACCAAAACTCTTGCTAAACGTTTATTTTTGTTGTCATCATTTGCAACCCATTACATAGAATATAAAATCGCAAAGGCATAGTCTCATGAACTTATGATCAATCAATGTTCTTGAAGAATGATACAAAATTTAAAGCTATACAAGTTAATATGCAAAACATTATCTAAGAATTCTTGATATAATTGGTAAATAGTTTTAGTATTAGGACAGAGCGAACAAGGAACCATTTTAATTATCATGAATTACATAACATTAGCTAACATATAAAAGCTCAAAGGAAATCTTTGAAAACACATATTCGATAAGTGTTTTTTGGCACAATGTCCCCAAATTCATACTATACAACATCCCATGCAAAAAATTATCTCATAATTCTTTACAAAATTGGTAAATCAACTGAGAATTAGAACATACAGTGATCATAATTGAAACAAGGATTGACTATAGAATCATGGTCAAGAAAATAGTCTTTGTTGCATAAAGCATTGATCAAAACCCTAATACTTAAATCACAAAAGTAAATGCATTGATCCTAATGGGGACTCAGAATGGACTCTCGTGGACCGTAATCTCTAAAAGGAACTTGCAATGGAAAACAAGAAACTACATTTAGGAATTAGATTATTTCATAATAACGTATAAAGAAAACTTCAATAACTAAATAATATAAACAAAAAAAAGAATATTCCAAGATATTAAAACACTTACAATATGTAAAAGCATAGCCAGACATTGTTTAGTTGTTAGTTGTCTTTCCTAATCATGATTTATCCAAGGAATTCCTTCACTTTCGCCTTAATGAAATATGTCATCGAAGCGATAGTAATGTCATTTGTAACACGTTCATTGAATATCTCCTCTTCAATATCTCTAAATTCTTCTCGCAATTACAAATCCAAGGCAAAGTACTCTTTGTTATCATTAACAAAAGTAATTATCCATCAATATGTCTTTTTCTAGATCAGACAATTAATCAAGCTTGCGATTAAAAGTTAGTAAGTCATTGTCCACAAATTCCCTATCTCCCTCAAGCTCACTTTTGACCAACTCGAAAAAGGACTTAGTTCTCTGCATTAAATGTCATAAATCAAAAGCTACTTTCCATGCAGATTCAGTAATTTGAAATCTTTCGGATATATTACTAATAATATATGATTTCACTGCATTAAGAAGATTGACAGGTTTATCAAATCTATGAGATGTTCTAGGAGTAGAAATTGTCAATAGCGGTCTACGTATATCCAATGAAGTCACCAACAAAGGAACTGGGATTAGAGCATCTTCTAGTTGTTTTATTCTTGACTTTAGCTTCATAGTTTTTGCTTCTCATCAATGTTAGGATATTCCGAAATATCGAAAATAGTTAAGTATAACTTGGTCTAGTGTATAGGTAGGTGAAGTGTGTTTCTTTACTATGTACTTTTTGTAACTTACAATCTGACGATCACGATATGTTGTAGACATGAAGTGATCTGACGGTTCATTGTCTCCTTGATATTACTGACACTTGATCTATGGCCTAACACCCGATTGGTCCATGATCTCTATTTAAAGAGCATGGAGTATCATTTGTAAGGTGACCGTTCATGAGAGAAACTTATGTAAATTTTCTTTCTTTTATATTAATAAATTGCCTAAAGTGGCTGCATTGGCTCAGGCCATGGACTATTTCCCTCTTTTAGGGTTTTAATCACGTCAAGAATACTAGTGTACTGATTTGTGATCTATTTCCTTTGGTGTAGTATCTGAGGGACTTACCCTGTAAATTCCTACATGGTACCAGAGCTATTTGAGGGCCGCATCCATTGGTGATCCAAATCTAAAGTCAGTACAACTACGTTCGACTGTCGTTTCCTAGATCTAGTATTTCTAACCGCTTTCGGGCCGAGAGGACTGCTCTATTGTGTTAGGAGCATTTGTTCCAGTGAGGAACCCCTTTCATTTCATGCGAAAATGTTTCTGATAGCCCTAGCTATGTCATTTTTAAAATCTGGAGGTATACAATTTTTATTTGCAGTTTTAATTATTTATCTCTATGTTTATTTCAGTTTACTTATCTCTCTATTTTTATATTACCGATTCTATACCTTACATTTCTGCGTATTCTATTTTCCATGCGACTATGTGCAATTTGGACAAATCGGAAATAGAAAGGAAGGATTTTTCTCATGCGTATGCTCTTTTCCGCCGCGCATTATTGTGATTTCGAAAAATCATAAACATTGAGGAAAATATTTAGTTTCCCGTGAAATCTAAATTCAAGTCATAAGGTTTGGTTTTTTTTCACGTCCGTTTTGGGTTGTGTGGTTTTATGTTTTAGAACAAAAAATTACTAACATTTTAAATTAGCTCACTTGGTCCAAAGTTACTTTATGAGAATAGCGGTCTTGGGTTCAAGTCTCTCTTTTTGTTGAGTTACTTTTTCAAAGAGCACATATAACTTATGTTTTAAAGTTACTTTATGTAAAAGTGTTCTCACCCATTATAAAAAGTTAGTCATTTATAATTCTAAAGTCTCTTTATCTTTTATTTAAATTACAATTTAGTGGGTAGCTCATAAAATACCATTGTAAAATTGACTTTCATTTATTTATAAAAGTGGGTCACATAATTTTATTTTTTAAAGAGAGCTAATTAGATTAAGTTTGGAAATGGGAGGAGGGAGGGGGATTTTTTTATAAATATAACATTATCATTACTTCCGCACATTCACATACTTCGTTAGCATCTTCAACAACTTTTCTTCAAAAAGCCATTATTTCTTCATCAGGAAGCCATTTTTAGAGTCGTTTTTTTTAATCAGCCTAATTTTTTGAGATCTTTCCATTCGAACACTTAGTTTCAACATCTACAACTTCAGTTTCTATTAAAATGGAAATTCCATGTCAATTTATTCTTGACAGCACCAACTACTTCCAATGGTTGTCCTACATTGAGGATTTACTTAGAAGTAAAGGTATTTATAGAATAGCTTCAGGCCCAGAGGCTAAATCTAAAGATGAAGATACTCAAGCAAATGAGAAAATATGAAAGATTAAGCATGTGGATTGATAGGGATGTCTATTTCTCCAGACCTTAGATTCCATATCGTAGAACTTGATACCCCTGATGAAGCAATGGAACAACTCAATAAAGTTTTTGGAATTAAAAATGAAATTAGAGCCCATCAACTCGAAAATGAGTTGCTTATGTTGGACCCAATAATTTTTCTTCCATTGAAGATTTTTTGTCCAAGTTCAAGACCCCTAGACTTCTCTTGGAAGGTGTTAAGGTTAAGAAATAATATGGTAGCCTTATCTATTCCATTCTTACTAAGTTGGGACCAACCTACTATGTGTTTGTTTCCACCTTGCATTCTACAAGAGAAACCTTTATTTCTCAAGGACAAGACTACAAAACCCCCTCCTTTGATGTCTTTTGTGATTCTTTAATAAGAGAACAAGAAAAAAGATTACATCTTGGTCTTCTTAATGTTGGAAACTCTTCTAAGAAATCCTTAGCAGCCTAGCAGTAACCAAATTCAAAGAATCCTAAGAAGCAACATCCTAAAAAGAATGGTCCTAAACCAAACAAGGGTCCTAAGCAATTTTAGTCTCAAAATGAAAAATCAATCCAACAAAATGATAAGGCAAATAAAAACAAAGGGAAGAAGATTGATAAACATTCCAACTTTTGTAATTGTGATGGCCACTTAGAATCCAAATGCTTTGAAAATATGGAAGCCTTGGAAGCAGCAATGAAGAAGCATAACATCCATTTGGAGCACTCTTCAACTTCAACTTCATCTTAAGGAATAACACTTTCTGCATGTGGTTGTCAAGCATCTCGGTCTGTTTATGCACTAAATGTATCTTCTTCTTCTCATTCTCATGAGTGGCTCATTGATTCGGGAGCTTCTTATCACATGGAAAAAAAAAAAAAAAAAAAAAAAAAAAAAAAAAAAAAAAAAAAAGCCATGTTTTCTTCTTTAAATGATTGTAACACAAAAATATATATATGTTGGTGATGATAGATCTCTTAGTGTTGTAGGGATTGGAACTATTCATCTAGACAATGGTTAATTTAATGATGTAATATGTGCTCCTACCTTACCCTGCAACCTTTTATCTGTATATCAGAAACTCATTCAAGTGAATGTAAAACCGTTGAATTTTCACCTCATGATGTTGTAATTAAGGAACTAAGAGATCCTAGACAGATTTTAGCTACTGACATTGCTGATAATTCTACAATGGTTGTATAAGTTTAACAACTGTGGGTCATCAACTCTTCCCTCGGTATTTGTTGCTCATAATGGTGAAGTGGGCAAACTTTGGCATGAGCGATTTGGTCACTTAAACTATTGCTTCCTTCAAAATCTATGTAAGGAAAATACGGTGACAGGTCTTCCTATGGTATCTTGCAGAGATGGTGTTTGTTCCAGATGTGTACTCGGAAAACATCATCGGGATAGCTTTGAAAAATGTGCCTCTTGGCATGCGTCAAACCCTTTACAACTTTTGCATAGTGATTTATGTGGTCCACTTCTAATTGTTTCATTCTCTCCATACAAGTATTTCTTAACTTTCATTGATAATTTCTCCAAACGCACTTGGTATACTTTTTAAAACTCAAGAGTGAAGTCTTTAACATGTTCTTGGCCTTTAAGGCCTTTGTTGAGAAAAAATCTAGACATCAAATTCTTAAGCTAAGATCTGATAATGGCGAAGAATATGTTAACAAAAAATTCATCAACTTTTTCACTGAGCATGGAATTAAATTGAAATATTGTTCCATATACTCCACAAAAAAATGATGTAGCTGAAAGGAAGAATCGAACCTTAAAGGAAATGGCTAATTGTATGCTTCAATCTAAAGGGATTAGTATTAATTTTTGGTCAGAAGCAATTAACTGTGAAAATTAAATAGTACATCACACTCCTACTAAGGTTTTAAAAAATATCACTCTAGAAGAAGCATGGAGCTCAATTAAACCAGATGTAAATCACTTTTGTGTTTTTGGAAGTGAAGCATGGGCCCATATTTTCGATGAGAAGCATAAAGCCTTAGAACCTAAGAGTGAAAAATGTATTTTTGTTGGATATTCTGAAGATGTTAAAGGATATAGACTTCTTCCACCTAAATCCAAAAATATTATCATTAGAAGAGATGTAAATTTTGCTGAAAATATATCGGCCTATGATCCTAGTTCGGTGGATGTGCCACCTCTCTCTATCCCTTCTACTTCTGAAAATATTTCTTCTTCAAATGATGACAACAAGGATGTCAATCCTTCCCCACCTTCTCGGGATCCTCCTTCAGCTCCTTAGCTTCAAAAATGGGTCTTTGCTACTCGGGATGCAGTAGGTGCTCTTGCAGGTAATCTTACAGATCAACGATGTATATGTTCTCAGTTCGATATAGCCTCTTCTTTACTGGCTCAAGGTTCAGTGAATTATGATCCTGACACCTTTGCAGAATCTTCAAGCCATCCAAATTTGGACGTAGCTATGAATGAAGAATATCGTTCATTATTGGAAAATGATACATGGGATCTTGTTCCTCTTCCAAAGGAATGAAAACTTGTTTGATGCAAATGGGTTTATAGAACCAAGTTTGGACCAAATGGAAAAGTTGATAAACATAAATCTCATCTTGTTGTTAAGGGTTTTTCACAAGTTGAAGGCATTTACTATACTGAAACATGCTCCCCCTTTGCCAAAATGAACTCTATTTGCCTTGTTCTTTGCCTTGTCGCTTCTTTCAAATGGGAAGTCCATCAGAGGGATGTTAAATCTACCTCCTTGCATGAAGAAATTTATATGGAACAACCTCATGGCTTTATACAAACAGACTCCAGCCTTGTGTGTCGGCTTAAGAAATACCTTTATGGTCTCAAGCAAGCCCCTTGTGCTTGGTATGCCAAAATGGATAGCTTTATTTTAGATACTGGCTTTTCTAGGTGTCATTCTAACAATACTATCTACACCAAGAAAGTGGGTAAGTCTCTTATCATTCTTGCTCTTTATGTTGATTATCTTACCCTTACTAGTAGTGATCCCAACCTTATAAACCATGTGAAGTCCAACCTAAGAATAAGTTTGAAATGACAAACTTATGACACTTGCATTATTTTCTTGGTCTTCAAGTCTTGCAATCCAAGGAAGGTATTTCCCTTTCCCAGTCCAAGTATGCTTGTGATATTCTATGCCACTTTCACATGGAAGAATGTAAGGCAACCCCTTCTCCCTTTCAGCCTAGAGCCAAACTTTCAGTCACTTGTACTTCCCCTAAAGTTGATGCTACCTTATACCATCAGCTTGTAGGAAAACTTTTGTATCTGACCCATACCCGTCCTGACCTTTTCTTTGATGTTGGACTTATTGCTCGCAAAACAGACATGAAATTCGTTGGAAAGAAGCTAAAATAATACTTTATTATGTTCGAGGTATAGTTCAGTTTGGTATTCATTACAGTGCAGAAGCATCTCCTCTATTGGTAGGTTTCACTGATTCTGACTGGGTTGATGACCCTGACGATCAGAAGCCTATTGTAGGTTATGTCTTCACTCTTGGTTCTGGACCTATTATGTGGGCTTACAAAAGGCCATTTTTGTTTCTTCAACAGAAGCAGAGTATCATGGCGCCATAGAAGCTAGTAAGGAAGCCCTGTGGCTTCGTCGAATCCTGTCAGAGTTTGGCTTTCAACAGCAGCATTCGATTACATTTTGCTGTGATAATCAAAGTGCCATTCAACTATGCAAAGATCTAGTCCAACATCAACACATTAAACACATTGAACTACACATGCACTTCATCAGAAAGCTCATTCAAGATCATGTTCTTAAAGTGCAATATTGTTCAATCGATGATCAAGTTGCAAACATCTTTACAAAGGCTCTCATAGAGGCGAAGTTTACTAAAATTTGATTTATGGTTGGAGTTCAGAAAGTTGTCACTAAGGGGGGGATAGGCTCTAATGCCTCCTTCCTTCTCTTATTGTGTCATATTTGTACATCCTTCAACCCTATCCAAGTTGTTCTTAAGGGGGTATGTTAGGATATTTCGACACATAGGAAATAGTTAAGTATAACTTGGTCTAGTGTATAGTTAGGTAAAATGTGTTTCTTTACTATGTACTTTTTGGTACTTACAATTCGATGGTCACGATATGTTCTAGACATGAATTGATCTGATGGTTCATTCTCTCATCGGTATTATCGACACTTGATTTTTGGTTTAACACCAGATTGTTCTATGATCTCTAAGAGCATGGAGGGTCATTTTTAAGGTCACTGTTCATGAGATAAGCTTATGTAAATTTTCTTTCTTTTACATTAATAAATTGTTTGAAGTGGCCGTGTTGGCTCAGGTCGTGGAGTTTTTCCCTCTTTGATGGTTTTAACCACGTCAAGAATATTGGTATACTGATCTATGATCTGTTTGTGAACAGTGTCCTTTGGTGTTCTATCTGAGGAACTTACCTTGTAAATTCCTACAATCGACTAACAGACTCTACAAGCACGTCACTAGTAGCTTGATGTAATTTCATGAGCCCTGGCATTGCAACCCCAAACATATCAACATTCATTTCTGCTGGATTAATAACCTTCTTGTTGCAAACTTGTACCCTTTCAATATTCAATATTTTATTGCCTCTCTCATAATTTGCATCTTGCAAAGTGACATGGCATTAATCAAAAGTAGTGACCTTGAATGTCATTCCTGGGAGTCTCCAATTGAAATTAAAATAAATGAAACATATGCATATCATCCATCCCGCTTCTTTCCTCTGTCGCAATCCAAGATCAATTTTGCAATCTTCAAACTATGGAGGAATAAACAATATGGCATAATGTCGTCATTATATTTAGGGCTTCAACTCTTTATGTGTATGTTCTGCTTGTCTGATTTCCTGTTTTTGATTGATCTTTTAACTCTTCACCCACTAAACGTATTCCTATAAAAAATATTTTTGCTAAAGTTCCTTTTATGTTGCCCATGTTTATTACCCTAGAAGATATAGAGCCTCTATTTAAATTACATGAAGGATATTAATTGGAATTTCTATTACTCAATTAGCAATTTTTACGATCATAGTCGACTGGCTGTCTACAAACATCGACAAAAACTAACCAACTTTATTACGTGAAATATACTCAACTCTACTCTAGCATCCTTCAAGCTATTTTTAATTTTTATGCAAAGCTCCATCATTTTGATTGCAATAAACATTTAAAATCATTCTAATAATAGGTTGAACTTTGAATCCTATGATAATCAACTTTATTCTACATCGTCCAGCGTTAAATAGACCAATAAATCGAAGTCAACTCTATCGACTTGGCTGATGGTCTAATGAGACTTTTGTTGTAGTCGACTTGCATATGCTTTGTTCGTTGAATTTTCTGATTGGCTTCAAATATGTGTGCCAAGTCGACTCATCGACTTCCATATGCATTTTTGTTGTCCATATCGACCATACCAAAAAGTCGACTAGGTGGAATAGGTTGAACTTTAGTCAAATGAATCACAAACGAAAATAAAACAGTTTTATTTTTCCAAGTAACAAAAATCTAGTAACTAAATTTCGACAATGCATGTCCAATAACAACACACCAGTCGACTAGCAATAGAATACAAGGAGCTAAGAACCTTAATTAAATTTTCTTGGACCTATATGTACTTTGTATTCTTTATCGAAACCTCTACCATTAGATCTACAAACTATTCCATGAATATACAAACAAAGTTTGAAATGGTCAAATCCCTTAGAAAGATTGAAAAGGTAGTCCTAGGACTTTTTCCTGATGTTTGCTTCATCTTCATTTTAATTACAAACGTTCTATAGGAAGTTTATATTGTTCTATAGGAAGTTTATATGGTCGAATTATTACATCATGCAGGTTGATTCTTATTGGTTGTCCACTAATGATCAAGTCGATTAACCAGTTGATCTTTACGTTAAGCAAAACGACAACAGTCCTCAGTGCTACCCTTTTCCAAATATTTTTTTTAATGAAACTAGACATATTCTTTGCGGTATGGTTGATTGATTGCTCCAACGAAATGAAATACTTTTCGAAGTCGAAGTTTGAATCTAAAAAAAATCAAATCGAAGTCGATTCTTTCAATACTGGACTATAATGCGACTTTTTGAAAGTTTTTTGGTGAGTTTTTTTGGTGAAAATCTGGCAGCAATTTATTGAAATCCCAAGTTTGATAGTTAGTTTCTGCACAATCAAAACGTCCTAGGGGTTTTTCAGGGTGCTGAAACCAAATATGCAGTTAAAAAACCATTTTAATTGCAACAAATCAAGATTTAACTTCAATTTCTTCCGCCGGATTCCGTCACCAGAATCTCCAAAAAATCGCATTATAGACAACTCCCTTAACTACAACTTCCTCGTCAAGTCTGCCAAAAAAAAATTGAAATTCGACCAACACATTTTGAAAGTTGTATACAATAAACCAACCATCAGAAAAACAGTGCACCAAATTATTCAACCTCTATATCAACATTTGATATTTTGGCTCCTTAATTCTCATGGCTACTGGCTCTATTAAGGTGATTCCTCCTTTCTCTATATCTATGGAGGCCATTTTCAATTATATGTAACACAAATGACACAGGTGTGGCAGTGATTCGACGAAGTTGGAACATCAGACTTCGAGCCAATCTCATTTTATGAATTAGGTAAACAAATGAAGTCCATGACCAACAATCCAAAAGTTAGTTGATGCCCAAGTTTTGTGTCGACCAACATATCAAGACTTCACGTGGTCCGACCTCCTTGATAGTCCAGGCTTCCACGGAACATGCATCGGTGCAAAATCTTTGCTCTCTAAACAGTACAAAGTATCATTTGTCCAAAATAATTCGATCATTGAACGAAGAGAAAAAAACATTAGTAAGAGAGAAATAAATTTATTTTAAATGCTGACTTATTTTCTTTTATTGAGGATAAATATCGAGCCCTAATCAAGATGAGTTTGCAGGACTTGTTGTTGTAACACTAACGACAGAGAAGAATCAGACCTCGATCATGCAACTTCTAGGAGTTGCCATGCAGTTGTCCACAATGGAGGAGTGGAATAATACTTCGAGATTTCATTTCTTTCAAACAACTGATCACTTTAGCTACTCGACAGGATTTTGTGTGATAGTCGAAGTGGACCATATACAAAGCTAAAAAAAATTATGTTAATCTCTAGTTATGGGAATTATGCTCGTATCAATCAATTATTAATCTAGGTGGATATTGATGGACATTCGCCTATTCTACTTGGACCCCACCATTGCTTTTTTCAGTTTTTCAATTTCCTTATTTGTAGCACAATTTATTATTTTTGGCAATTTTTCGGGTCCTGAACTTTTGGAGCCGTTTTGAGTCCCTAAACGACGTTTTTTTTTGGGAAAACTAGGACCAACATGGGTATTACATTGATGTTGGTCATGCAAAAGTTGTAGTCCTCGGATATATCTTTCTAACGAGGTATTGTGCGCGTCAAACGGAGATCGTATGCCAAAGTTACAACCCCGGGAAGTTGATGTATCAATTTACTCAAACGAGGCCCACAGTTCGGCGCTTCATCTCCTAGGGTTAGGTTTTTGGATCTTTAGGGTTTTCCATTGTTTCTCAATAATAAATAGGCCTTTGAGCCTCATTGTAACAGAGTTTAGAGGCATGTAGCCGCCACATCTCTCCTAAGAGATACACTACCATCGTCCGAGCTAGTTTATTTTCATTTATGTTTGTAAGCATATTTCAGTGTTTTGCATTAATGAAATGAAGTATTATTTCTGCTGCAATCCAGATTAATTATTAAAACCATGTCTTATTCTTCCAAAACTCATCCATAATAAGGTGACCATAATAATGTGATTACATCTAAGTTGACCCTCATTTTTCTTTTGCAAGTTCTTGGTCTTAACTTTTCCTTCAATTTTGAACATCAAGTATAAACTTTTTTCCATATGAAAATCCTTCAAGCAACATCCACAACCAACATAAACAGTTTCAAGTTCTGGATCTTGATTTTTTTGCAGGTCTTCAATATCGATATTAGCTACATCCATGAAGAATCATGAACATCAACTTACATCTCTTAAAAAAATTGTCTCACAATTTTTCAATTAATTCATCTTCTTTGCGTTTTTCTTTACGGGTTCGATTCACTCCATTCACTATTTTTATCCCCTAGCCAAACAAATGAGACAATGATGCCAGATATTTATAAGCATACAATAAGTATGAAAAAGAATTACATTTGATGCCAGCAAGAACACATGAATACACAAGAATAACAAGATTATTGGGAAGGAAAACCAACCAATGTTCTATTATACTTCGGGTATATTTATACATAGATGAGATAGTTGGAGTGGTTGTGCTTGCTCTCAATTGACCTTCCTTTACTTTATTTTACAAATTTACCAAGGATTACTATCATTTACACAATACATAATATATGATAACAGCATAGGTCTAAAGACCCTTACAACACTCCCTGTTTTACACAGACTCTTAGATCTAGCAAATTCAGTCGTGTGCGCTCTTTCTGGAGTTACTCTATAAAAAGGCTCTTCATCATCTCCGCCATCAGATAGCCCACAATGAACCAGTTTTTCACTTGCAGTAGTTTTTTTTCCTTTTTTGAATGGTAGATGAAGTCAGGAAAGTACCACGTGTGCAAGATTGAGATTGTCCTATAGGTTCTGTGCCTCCTTGCTTGTATCTTCTTCCCGTGTCAAAAATCTATTTTTCAGTGATCTCTTCGACGCCTATTATAATTTTATTTTTTTTGTTGGTGCACCATGACTTTACTTGCTCTTCTCTCTAGTTCTTAGAAACAACTTATCATACCTAATAGATTCTAGGTGTGCCGCGAAAAAATGTTTTGTAGCAAAGCCTTGAATAGATTCAGATTCACTTAAGTTGAAAGGATCTAAATACTTTGCAAGTTCAATAGCATGAGCCATATTATTCACATTGACTTTTACAGCAGTAAACTGAAAATACATATTTTCTTTTTCTTTTTTTTTGTTCAAAAGTAACAAGCCAACGACGATATTGCCTACAGACTTCAGTAACAAAGTACCTATCTAGAACAAAATTTGGGAATAGAAATGGCCTATCTTTAAAACCATAAGTTCAAATTACCGTATTGATTTCTCTTTCCTCATGCTCCCCTTTTCTAGATAGGAAAACTTGAGCCTTTCTAGATGTTCAAGGAGACTCTTTTCCAATTAACATGCAATAGATTTGTTTTACAAACACATCTTGAGTTAAACAAAAAAATTAAAGAAGTTGTATGCTTCCATAATATAAGATACCAAAACTGCATTGGTTCCTTTCCAAAATTGAATTTAGGATTACATGGTAAATCATCAAACACATGGCTTGACACGAGGGTTGTTATTAGATACACCGTCATAAAGAAACTATTACTCTTGGATAATCTAACTAACTGAAAATCTAATTCATTGGAAATTATATCAGCCTAGTGGAAAATACATTTATTTTTTTATGTGATAAAGCACATAGAAAATTAATTTTGGAACATTTGTTGTAGTTTCTTAGTCCATCATGCGGGAAAAGAGGCAACAGAACTCCCTAAATGGTTGTTTAAACAAATAAATATCTAGTAGAGAAGTATCAAAAAGAACCTCAAAAGTTGGGGAAATGAATTCTCAAATAATATCAATCCCGCTCGCTTTTGGCTTCAGGAAGCTATCTGCATCGGACAATTTTAAATACCTAATTTGGTTCTAATAACTTGAGTAACCATATAAAGGCCTTGGGATTCAGAGGAACCTTTGTCGCTCCTAGCATAATTTTTCTTATTCTTGAATCGAAATTGTTTGCACACAAA
>APFE030601195.1:0-22947 GCA_000404065.3 Pinus taeda | reverse complement strand
CCCACATGACATAAAGGGGGACCACCCTGTATGATTTAACTTGGAGAGTCTATGATTGAATGAAGGCATGGATGGAGGGGAAATCATTATGAACATTGAAAGATAGAGTAAGAGGAACCTATGTCTAAATGGAAACAATGAAGGGGCAATGAAGAAAATGGTCTAAGCAATCCTTAGAATCAATACTAAAAAGGAAACATTTTCTAGCACCCACGAATCCTTCCTTTAGCAAAATTTCCCAAGTTCAGATGTCAAGATGCGGTTATGTAGCATTAGCCAAGTGAAGCACTAGATTTTTATGGGACTTCCCAACCCCATATATTTGTAGTATAGTTTTCAAAGGGAAGTGAATGGATTTTGGAATAAATATATTTGGACACTTCCTTTCCTGTAATCCTATCATTCATGATCTACCCACCCCAAACAAGTCGATCTAGACACTTAGAGAAAGAGATACCAACTTGAGAGAGTAGACAACGGTATGCTTCCCATTCTTTGGAATATTTTTATTTATATGTGTGTGTGTTTCACAGGTCGCATTAAGGTTTTGTTTTAAACAAAATTTTGTGGTGATGATGATTCTTATGCGGTTTGTGATCATGGAAACTTCAATAACTGCATCTATGA
The DNA here is from genome assembly GCA_000404065.3 of Pinus taeda. NCBI lineage: Eukaryota > Viridiplantae > Streptophyta > Pinopsida > Pinales > Pinaceae > Pinus > Pinus taeda. Next base: position 22,320 of record APFE030601195.1, on the reverse strand, counting down.
GTGGTTACTCGATGAAGCCAGATTATTCCTCTTGTATTCATGGGGAACATGCAATATACCATGCCCTGGATGGGAAAATTTCCTTTCAACCTAGTGAATTTGTTTTGAACAAATTTGGACTCAAGCTGCAGGACTTTGAGTTGACATCACCTATGGACGTACTTCACGACACAAGGGACATGCAAGCACTTTTGCCATTCAGAGATGCAGTCATATCTGATCCAGTCGGATCCCTCCTCAGCTGGATACCACAAAACTCATACGATGTGTGCTCCTGGAATGGGATTCGGTGTAGAAAGAGAACGAACGAAGTGGTTGTTGTAATACTTCCTCGCTTGGGATTGAAAGGTAGTATCTCACCGTATCTAGGTACCCTTCAGTATTACACACTTTGAATCTCTCGAGTAATAATTTCACAGGAATAATTCTACTAGAAGTGTGGCAAATTAAAGCATTAAGAATATTTTACCTCAGCTATAATTTTCTATGGGGTCCGATTCCAAAATTATTGTGAAATTGTACACACCTTCAATGGATCAAACTGTCATTTAACAGCTTCAGTGGGACAATTTCTCTTGAACTGGCGTCACTGCAAAACTTAGAGTACCTAGCTCTCAAATCCATCAAGTTGGACGACACCATTCCTCCATCTCTGAGAAACTGTGCTTCTCTCACGATTGTTTTTTTGGGGGATAACAAATTGCTAGGAAAAATACCACCACAATTGGGAAAGTTGAGGGAGCTTGTTCAACTGTCTATTTATGGCCCAACTAATATTTTGGGTTCTATCCATATGGAATAATAATTCTATCCATATGGAATAATAAATTGCATCAAACTTAAATGGTTGGATTTAGGACATAAGAAAATTCAAGGATCCATCCCGAAGACTATATGTCAACTTATGGTTCTTTCCACCTTAAGTTTGGTAGAAAATATCTTCGTAGGTGTAATACCTAATTCCATTGTCAGTGTAAATCAGTCGACATACTTATATCTTTCTAAAAATGCTCTTTCTGGTGTAATCTCCAATGGCATTGGCAATTTGAGTTAGTTGATGCACTTGGATATTTCTTTGAATGCTCTTTCTAGATACCTCTCCAATCATAGCTTTGACAAGTTAAGTATGCTTGAAATTATTTACTTTCATAAGAAAATTAAATAGGGTACATACTTGAAGTGATTGGAAATTTGACCCAATTGAGCCTTTTTGCATTTTGGTGACAATCTGCTAGCCAATGACATACCTAAAAGCATTACAAAATAGAGTAAGTAGACTTATTTACATATTGGTAACAACACAATAATGGGTAGCGTAACTGATGGCATTTGCAATTTGAGAAAGGTTAAATACCTTTTTTTGTATAGTAACAATCTCATTGGTACAATTCCCAATAATGTGGGACAATGTGAATCGCTACAACAGTTAAGTTTGTCTTCAAAATAGTTGAATGGGAATATTATAGACTCTATCCGAAATTGCAGTTCTCTGATGGATTTGGTATTAACAAAAAATTCGTTGTTAGGTAGAATACCACCAAATTTAAACAAATGCATGAAGTTACAAAGATTAAAGGTGTCTGAGAACAAATTGAGTGGGACTCTAGATATAGCGTTTCCAATTTCTATGCAAGTTTTTTCAACTGCTTCTAAAAGTTTTGTTGGGACCCCGCCAACATCTTTTTCCCTTTGTACTCAACTCTAATTATTGGATTTAAGGAAAAATGGATTAGCATGTGAGCTTCCTCATTACTTTCCATATTTTTATGATTTAAGAGTTTTAAGTCTTGGTTATAATCATTTCCATGGGTCTATTCCTCAATGGATAAAAAATTTGACCTAGTTGGAAGTGTTGGATTTATTCAACAATAAATTCAGTCAAAGAATACCATACAATCTTTAGATGCTCAAGGGATTTAGAATTCTTAATGGTTCCAAACTTAGTGCTAATTCCCTATATGATGATTTAGGGGTTGTAATAAAAGGTTATGAGTATATTATCACATATGGGTTGGCCACAAACATCATTTTTGACCTGTCCAACAATAATATTATTGCAGAAATACCTCGAAGTATAGGAAGTCTAAGCAAATTGAGGTTATTGAATTTATCTAGAAATGATTTAACAAGTCAAATCCCCAAATATCTTAGTAAGATACATACTTTGGAGGAGTTGGACTTGTCAAACAATAATTTAAATGGAGGTATACCTGAAAAGCTCACTGCATCAACCATTTTGGCATCTTTGGATCTCTCATGTAATAGACTTTGTGGAAAAATCCCAAAAGGAACACAATTTGACACTTTCAATGTGATTTCATTTTAGGGAAACCCATGTTTATTTGGGAGTCCTTTACAACCATGCAATAAAAGTGGAACATAGCCAAGAAGCAATATTATTAGTAGAGATCGAGGATGGTTGAGTCATATGAATGAACATATTTCATTAATTGCAGTAGAGTTAGGAATAAGGATTGGATTTGGTGGAGTTGTGTGTGTGATGATACTTTGCTATAATTTCCCAACCATTCAAATATTGTAATCACAACATATATCACAAAGAAGAATTATCCCTAAAATTGTTAGTTGTAACATCCTCCTCTCACATCCACTCAAGTAATTGTGCCAACCAGGGTAAACTTGAGACGAGAGGCTACTATGATCAGATTCAACCTCCTAGGTAATGTTAAGGAAGTGGAAATGATAGAACATCACACACAGTCATCCAACATCATCAACAAAACCCTCAGGAGACAAGTCAACTACTCAGATAGGCTATCCCTGACCTTAGTCGCTCACATGTTATGGGAAAGGGAGTGACTAGAGACCTAAAGTCACTCTCATAGGCATGCATGCCAATGAATATGTACCAAACTTTCTGATTCTGTGCCAGTGACCCCAAGATTTAAGCCACTTTTTCAGGCCCAGAGCCCAGGCCATTGCCCAAAATGAAATGAAAGCTTGAACTCAATAAAAGTACAGGAAAACAATGATGCAAAAGCAATAAGCTCAACAAGACCTTAACCAGACCCCTACTAGCCATGACAAGCACTTCATCAAATATATTTTCAACATGTAACCTACAAGTGTAAACAATAGAATAAAGTGTAGGGATCTCATGCTTTTCTAAGAATTTCCATAAACCATTGTTCCCTTATGTCATTTGCTGCATCTTCATCTATTATGTCATAGACACATTATCCATTCATATACAAGTAAAAGCATGTTGAGATCCATACATAGTTGTTGTCCTAAAATGTACATCTAACCAGCATAATAGGGATAGAAATACAATAAATTTATCAGCCATTAAAATCCATATTTATTTCAGTACATTTACACATGAAAATCAATGGAATGAATTTCTCATTAATAAATTCAATGAACCAACCAATAATGGGACTACCACGTTCCACCCAACCATAAATTGGCTCAACCAAGTTGCTCTTCAACCAATCACCCCCGTACCATATTCCAAGCATGAATGTGGGACTCATAGAACATATAAAAAACACCAATCTATGTGCATGCCACCGGAGTTCTCCACCTGCACCATGAGGAATTTTAGTGCCTCCTAGCCTCTCAGGCTTTACCATGTATCCGCAGTCCGATCCAGGGATCACTAGGCCCTACACCGAGATATACTCTCTAGTCTTTACCGTGCATTCCATCCCAGAATCACTAGGTTCAATGGAGATAAATTCCACCTCTTGGATTTACCGTATAACCCACCATTCATCGGCGAGGATTCCTAGGCCCACTGAGGTGCACAATCTGGCTTTACTGCAACCCACAGTTTGGTTCAGGGGTTACTAGTCCAGTGGCTTCATGCATCCTTAGTTCGATTCAGGGACCACTACACCATGTGTTTGTCAATTCGGAGATCCACCCCACTTAGCTTCGAATCCAATCTGACCATCCCACATAAACCGAATGAGAGAACCCATCTCATTAAAGCTATCAGGAAATGGCAAGAATAGGCTGAAAATACTGTCGCACCTGGAAAAAACCATGCCACGGTAGAAAAGAAACACATGCAATCCCATGCATGCTAAATCTATTAAGGAAAATACACATGCAAGTCGATACCTATAATGAAGCTTGATATAGTTGCTTGATTATGATATTCCCTACTTGATCTTTTCTTCCTCTTTCCTTCTTTTACTTTCTTTCTCCAATGCCAAAGTGCTCCAAAAAAACTCTAAATGTCCAAGAGTATGAGAGAGAGAGAATAATAAAAGAGCTCCAAAGCTAAACTGACAAAAGGTTACCAACTGATCCTTAGAAGCTTTTTCATGAACGAGACCTCTATTTTCTTCATTCTCCATTATTTTCCTTCGTTTTCCTCCTCACATGGAAGCTGTGACATTTCGCCTCCTTTTTCTCCTAATTTCCATTATTTTCATAAATAATTGTGCCAAAAATTCCATTTTTCATTTCTAAAGCCTTAGCCATTTCCTTTTCCAATTTCCTTAACCATAAACAACAAAATGAACACCCCTAAAATGTGCTGTCCAATATTCAGATTTAATTTTTTGTGAGTGATATTAATGGTGATCCTTCTCTGGTTTATTTCAACCGGCCACTAGGCAATGGATTGCAAAGGACAATGTGGAAGGCATCTTCAAAATTTTTAATGCAGCTCATAGTTCAGTTATTCTGCTTCAGAAACGAAACATGCTTGGATGTATAAATTTTATTGTTTCTGATTTGTCCTCCCCGCTTGGCATTTGCCAATTCGAACACATTATTTTCTATTAAGTGGTTTGTTTTGGTATTGTTGAAATAGTTTTAATTACCATATAGATTTATGTTTTAACGTGGTTATTTTATTTTTCAGGTTGAATATGGAGTGGTTGTTAATATAATATCAAGTGAGAGAGCTGTTAAATTTGGCAACGCAAGTATGTTGTTGATTATTTACTAGTTTTCTCTAGTTTGGTAACTTTTAAGTGGGTAACTTCAATTTAAAAGTAAGTGTGATGGGTATAAAGAGTTAATGAACCAATAGAAAATTAAGACGATGTTTTAGTATTTTTATTTTAGTAATATTTGTTTGGATTGCCACTGAAAATGTGTATTCCAACTCTACTAACTAAGCAGTAACATTAAAAGTTTAAATTTATTATGAAATTTTATTAGATTTTACTTTAGTATTTGTGTTATTCACTACATAATTATATTTAAAATTTGACCTTACTATTTTATATATATATATAATATTATATATATATATATATATATTATTAGTAATATATCATAAGAAATAAAATATAACATAAAGTTTATGATATTTTTCTTAAATATTAACTTACATTACAAATAATTAAAATAAAAGAAATTATTAAATTGTAATAAAAAAATAAAATTAAAAGAATAAGATAATTAGAATAAAATTGCTATAAATATTAAATTTATGATGAGTTTTTGGGTTTCTTCATGTTTTCTCACAGTCATGGTTTTATTTGCTGTAATTTCTCTAATTAGCTCTCATGTTTTTCCTGTGGTATTTTTCTCTAATGTAGCCTATTGAAAGGTGTTGAGACATTAATTGCAATAATTTTTTTTATTTAAGCAAAGTCAAATCTTGGGAAAAATAACCTTTCTCACTTTGTTACATCTTCCAGGTTGTTTTATATGATATTAAACCAGGGATAGTTAAGACATGTATATTTTTTATTGGGTTTTATATTATAACCTAGGAACTTATTAGGTTTTATGGTTTACGAATGGAGCTTCAAGTAAATTGTTAGAACTACTGAGCTTATATGTTTCAAACCATCTTAAATCCATCTTATCTCTAGATGTATTAATTGCCGAGAGATTAAATCTCTTGAGGTGCAAATCTTTCGACAAATTTTTCGGTTTGCACCACCAGAAATTAGATCCCCTGACTCCGGATTTAAGTTGGATATAGGCTAGTATTATTAATTCTTTAACATATATACGTTTAAAAAACATCTAATATTATTAACCATGGATATTCACTCCACTTTATCATGGATATTCAATAAATAGGCTTTGCTACAATACTATGTGCAATGGTTTACTAACAATAAATGCCCAAGAAAGTGTAATTCATGTTCATATGGCACATGCTCATATCACATTTTTTCAATTAATCAATTTAAAGTAAAAGTGAAGAAAGATCATAACAGCTTTGGAGATAAATCTCAACCTTTATTTTATAAATATGACTAAAAATATTCTAGAATATTATATTGAAACTAAATAGATACTATCTACTCAATTAATCACTGATAAGTAAAATTAAAATCTTGAATTGTTCAATAAGCAAAAAAAAAAACACTATATACTTTATTAAAATATGTCTTTATATCATCAAATTTAATTATATATAATAATAACTAAATTAAATTAAATAAAAACAATCAAAAATTACAAACTAAAATATTATTTACTTCTTAGTATAGGCCTTTTTCACCTAACTAACTATAAAATTAACCATTCATTATAAATACCATGTTCCAATTTTCTTTTTAGTAATATATGAAATATAAATAAGTTAAATTTTAAAATGAATAAAAATATTTTTATAATTAAATGATATACGGGAATAAAAAAGGATATGTTTAAAGGATGTAACTATTGTATTTGGGAATATTTTTTTATTTTTTTCAAATTTAGTTTTAGAAGATATTAATTTTTTGAAAATTTAATTGTAAAAGTATTATATATAAATCATTAGTGTGCATATCATATATATAAACCAGATTCACATGGATGATCAGGTGGTTTGGTCAATCTCTGGGACCTTAGATGGGTTACTTTCTCGACGTACAATTTCTTTGCTGGCATTTTGTTGTCAGGGTATATCAAAGGTTTTCCCTCCAAAATAAACATCCTTAATCTATATGCTCCTTATTCTAGTAGACAAGATTTCTGTGACAGATTGGAAACATGCATACTGCTAAAAATAGAGTCATTGATTGTGGCTGGTGATTTCAATGCCACACTATCGAGGAAGGAACGTTGGGGGACACGTGTCAGGGGGATCCACTTGCAGACCGTTTATCCCTCCTATTCATGATAAATCATTTGCAGGATATCCACCCTCTTACTCTTACCCCAACTTGGTACAATGGTAGATTAGGTGAGGACCACATCGGCAAGAGATTGTACAGTTTTCTTGTCCATTGAAACCTCATTGGACAATTTGGTGTTATGCGCTCGAGGGTTATTAAGGCTCACATCTTTGATCACATGCCCATTGTATTACAATGGAAATTGGATGAGTCGTGCCTAGGTATTCCATTCAAATTTAATCGTGCATGGTTGGAGGACGAGGGCTTTGTCACACTCGTCACTAATTTTCTGAAGTCACATCATCGGGTGATGGAGATATCTTTGAGTCTACATCTCACCTCTCTACTACATGAATTGGAGCGCTGGGTTCGAATATGGAAACAAGTGAAGAAGAAGGCCCTCATACAGGAGCTACACTCCATTATAAGAGATATAGAAGGTCTGATGGAAACAATGGAATGTGATTCACCTCCAATGGATTCCTAGGAAAAATTAAAAGCATTAGAACACGAGAACATCGGAAAAGGCAGATCTTACATATTTAGGAAACCACTTGGCGACTTAAGAGTTGAGCCATTTGGTTAAAGGAGGGTGATCAGAATACCAAATATTTTCACCATATTGCAAATAAGTGGAGGAATGGGAATACAATATGGAGGACCCGTGGCTAAGATGGAGAAATGTTGCATAGGAGGGTGGATATCTAGCAGGAGGTTGTCACGTATTTCAAGACATTTTTCCAGAGGCGACCTGATGTAAACATTAAGGACCAAGTTTGGGGTATATCGGAATATCCTCAAATGTTCAATGAGGACTTAAATAATATGTTATACAGATCGGTCAATACTAAGGAGATCCACTAGACCTTGAAAATATTTGCTAAGGATAAAAGTCTAGGCCCAGATGGCTCCACTGTGGAATTATTCCTATACTTCTTTGATTTGATTTCAAAGGATCTCCTGGATATGGTGGAAGAGACTAGAACACTGGGTCACATATATGGTTCCATAAACTTGACATTCATTGCACTCGTTCTAAAGATATCGAAGACACAGTCCTTCTTGGACTACTGGCCCATATCCCTTTGCAATATTTTGTATAAACTTATCTCAAAGGTTATTGTGGAGTGCATAAAAGGCACCCTCTCAATACATATAAACCAAGAGCTATTGGGTTTTCTTCATAACAGGCTGATACATGATGTGGCAGCCATTGCACGAGAGACTATACACTCAATACATTCAAGGAATTTAAAAGCTCTGGTGATGAAGATTGACCTTTGTAAGGCTTATGACTATTTGGATTGGGAATTCCTGAGATTTGTATTGCTGAAGATTGGACTCTCAAATCTTTTCATTGAATAGATTATGGAATGTGTATCCGGTGCACACTTTGCTATTCTGATTACTGGTTACCCATCAGAGTTTTTTGGTGCTGGGTGGGGACTCCATCAAGGATACTCTCTATCACCACTTTTATTCATACTGGTAATGGTCTATTTAAGAAACAAGATTAGAGTGGCTACTGCAGAATGTCTATTTAAGGGAGTCCATATATGCTCAGGTATATCGGTTTCTCACAACCTATTTGTAGATGGTATATTGGTATTTGGTTTGTTGTCCAGGGTCTTATGGAGAAACTTCCACAACATATTGTCTCTATTCAGGTCTGCTACAGGATTGATGGAAAATGACTGTAAGTCATGAATACATCCTATACTTTGCAGGGGATATGAGGGATATCACCGAAATTTCCAACATGTTCAATTACAATTGTAAACCATTGTTGGAGCGACTCGCATATCTAGGATGTAATTTAAAGCCAGTAAATTATAGGAATGAAGACTAGTACTGGATTCTAGATAAATTTAAAAAGAGGGTAAATGCCTAGACTCACAGATGGTTGTCGCTTGGGGGAAGATTCATTCTTGTATAATAAGTACTTATACAGATGGGAACATATTGGGCACACCTATTCAGTCTCCCTGCAACCATCATCCATAAGATAAAATATATTTTGGTGCACTTCATCTGGGCAGGTCGAAATAGTAAAGGAAAATATCACCTTACAAAATTGGATAATCTAACAGTTCCGAAGGAAGTGGGTGGATGGGGCATTTTGGATACCAAGGTATTCAGATGGGCACTCCTCTTGAAGTCCCTTTGGTGAGGTCGACTCATGGAAGGTTTGTGGTGGACATCATATTTACAAAATATTTGAACATGAGGGATCTTGTGGCATGGAGTAGGAAGAGCACACTTGGGAAGGTAAGTGGATCATATATTTGGAGGAGTTTTCAAAAGGTGAAGGGAATTTTTCTTCAGAGACTTTGCTGGAAATTTGACAGTGGCTCACAGATCAATATTGGTGCAAATTTGATTAAGGATTTCACTGGCACACAACAGTTATCTAACGTCTCCTGCATAATTTGCACGCTTAGGGCATATTATATATGAATCATATTATCGTTGGATGGAATGATAACACACCTATGTGGAGATGGCCTGAGGATTTTGGCACAATTGATGATCTGATTTTGGAATGGGAAACATTCATTTTCACACTCAGACAGGTAGGACTATGCAATAGGGGGAGGAGGATCAAATTACTTGGGTAGGTGCACTTAACTCAAAAGGAGTTGTGGTTGCAGATATATATAAACACCTTATCTTCCCTTCCTAAGGACTGTAGCCAAACTGGTCCCATAAGGTATGTAAAATTCATATTCCTCACAAAATCACTCTGTTTAATTGGTTGGTATGGCAGAATAAAAACCTCACATGGGATAATCTATGCAAGAAGGGTATCTAGGGTCCTGGGAGATGCTCACTATGATGTGACACAACTGAACACAATTCCCATCTCTTTATTGAATGTCATATCTCTCTATCAGTCTGATTGGGTATATGCCATTTTCTTAATATGTCTTACAAGAGTTTCACACATGTCTAAGATTGCTACATTTGGTGGTTGGAGTGGGGGGGGGAACACAAAGCCACCCATTTTTACACCATTTGAGAAATATTGAAGGCTTGAAATGCATTCATTTTCTCATAGAAAGAAAAAAGGTTGTTGATTCATTGTCAAATATTGACATAAATGATTCATATGGAAACATACACTATGCACTATTGGCTGATGGAAAAATACAAGTTGAGGGTTCTATCCCAGTTGCATGATTTTTATTGTTTTTTCCTCCTGATGTTTATGCTTCTTTTATGTTTTCCCCCCACCTTTGATAGCACTATTTGGACATATATGAGGTTGTTGTTTCTTTGTAGACTAGATTGTACTACATTTTTGGTTGTTGAGGCAAACAAACTGCCCATATATTATGCACATGTGCATCATACTATATATCCATATTGATAGACTATATTACATATGAACATTTCTATATGCAGTAGTACATTATATATACCATATTTTTTTCATCTGAAAAAAACAATTAGTGTGCATATGTTATTGTTCATTTTTTATATTTATAAATATGTAAATGGTTCTTTTAGCTATATGTTTTTGTAATGGTTTTTGATAGATTAATTTTAAAAGTGGACAAAGAACAAGATATCAAGGTTTTTTTTGGTTATTTATCTCTAACAATTCTTCAATAAAATATATAAATTTACAATCTATATAATTACAGAACTTTAAGAATATTAAGATGTTGTAAATATAAGCAAAATTAGTTATAATTACAAAACTTTAAGAATTTTAAGAAGTTGTAATTATAAGCAAAAAAATAGTTATGTTAGCATATAATTTTGTATTATGTAATATAATGGTCTTCTCAAAATAAGAAATAAGCCTCTTGCAAGTAATAGATTCTTTCACATGTGCATATCCTCGTATATCCATGGAATGTGCCATAACATAATTATAGATTATACTATCAACTAGTGAATAGTGATCATGCCTTAACTTTCTAGTTAAATAATGTTCTTTATCAACTACAAAATTTTAGTGTTAATTCCCAAGCCTAACCAACTAGATACATATTGATGTTTGTGTCACTTCTAAAAAATGATTACAATAAGCATGGGTTCAATGTTGTACACTTTCCACTTAAACAAGACAATATGCCCTTGCCTTTAATACTAAATGAATTTAAGACATGAGTGAAATTTAAGAGAATGCTTAGGTTCTTAATTTGAATATAGTTATTACATTTAGTTTATTTACTTTATCTTAAGTATCAATAAAATTAATACCTACATAAAAATAATAATAAAATAAAATATATTTATGACTAAAATGAATGCTACAAAGTAATGATAAAATCATGAAAATAAATAATGAAGAAATTAAGAACACTAGTTTGGAGACTTATTACACTATATTGTAGCTGCTACAACCACCCTCCAAATTTTTTATTGTGCTTTTATTTTGGAGCCTTCCTTTCTGTCCACATGAGCTTATCTTGTACTGTCGTCAAATATTTATTATCTGATCAAGACTTATTCTTTCATCTATGCATGTGTTTTCTTGTTTTCATACTTATCTGATCTTTATAAGTCACAAGCTAACCTTATGACTTGGCCTTACAGCAATTCCGGGCTTGCCTCCAGACACTACGCAATCCATGAGGGAAAGCCAACCTTGATGATGAAAATTGCACAATCAAGGATGGAAGATTTGCTTTGAGCTTGGTAACTGCGTAGTCATGGATGGTAGCACAACACTAAGCTATGAAATTATGTAATCCACTCCTTGAGTTCAGAAACTATACACTGCACTGAGTTGGGAAGTTGCCCAATTCCCCATAATTGCACAATCTTCCTTGGCAGTGTGCATGGCAAGTTTCCCAAGAAAAAAACAACAAAGAGTGAGAAGTGAAAAATCATCCATAGAAAATAGGGATTCATTATTAGTTTCCTGAAAGTGGCACAATTACTATTTTTAGAAATTTCTTCCAAGTGTTGCTTTTTCCTTGATTTTGGGCATGCACGTCATAAACCCTATTATCTACCCAAATATATTTAATTGACACCTTTAGAGATCATTTGTACACTCAATCTTGGAGCTCTAGCATTCCCAAGGAGATCAAGGATTCCTTCGGTGGAGTTTGAATCGCTTTTCCGGGTGAGTTTTACTTTTGTCATCCTTTGTTGCTTTTTTGTCGCTTTTTGTCATTTTACTTCTGTGACTATTCTTTTTCTTGCTTCTCTTCATGGTTACTAGTTTTTTAACTTATAATATCATGTAGAAGTGTTGATTCAATTTTTCATTCGCCTTTCATAAGTTTCACATTAGTTTTCTTGTTTTTTTCACATCGGTGGTCGTCGTTCTGGCGACTCTCCTCACAAATTTGATTTTCCTTATGTTTGTTGAGTTTATGCACTTGATTCACACTGATCTATCTATACTTAGTCAGATATCCACTTTAACTTGCATTATCACTTAAATCTGCTTGTTTCTTACATCATCACTAGGCAGATATGCACTTCACTTGGCCATGCATTGACTTGTCCAATTGGGAATTGTGCAAGTCCAAGCCTCAAGACGAGATCTTGGCTTTTGAGACTACATAATGCGTAGTACAGGCTGGCCCAGTGGTGCATTGTGTAGTTCCAAGGCTCAGACTGCCACCTTGGCCATAGAGACTGTGCAATGCGTAGTCTCTTCCAGTCATTTCCTAGGATGAATTTCACATTGTTTAGTCTCAAGCCTCAGGATACACCCTTGGCTGTTGGGATTGCATAAAGCACAGTTCCCTCTGCCAGTCTCCCTCACTTGATCATGAAAATTGCACAATACTTCTCATCAGTCTATGTGTTTGCTACCTGATCTAGCTTTGAAAGTTGATTTGGAAAAGCTAATGTTTTCTTTCGATGAGTGCCTTTTTCCTCCAACGGTTACAAAAATTGTTGAGCACTTCTCTTTAGCAGTCACTGTTACCATGACACCCAAGAGAGATGCTTCAAAAGATACCAAAGAAAGCAGTACCGGGGAAGCAGTTGAGAGCATGCCAGTTAACTTACCAGTGTATTCAGACACTCAACTATTTGTGGAAAAGGAATAAGATCCTACATAGAACAAAGTGAATGAAGCTTTTTTAGCAAAGGGCTTCAAATAATATCTAGAGGACTGATAGGTATATGTCAGTGTTCAACAGTCAAGATTACACAGGGTTGCATGAAAATATCCATCCTTCCCATGTGCAGATGTCATCAGCTAGATTGTTTCACATATTGATGTGAAAACTATGACTTTGTACAATGCCAAGGGAGAAAAGGTTGCTACTTTTCTAGCAAAATATTATCATCTTATGTAGCATTTTCCTGAGCTAGAGGCACTCATGGATTCATACTTTTATGCCACCAACAACTATTTGAGCACGAAAGACATTTTTAAAGGTTGGGTGAAAGAGCCATCAAAGTTTCGATAGAGGGAAATATAGAAGAGATTGGAGGAAGAAAAGCGGAAGCAAGAACATGAAGAGAAGTAGAAGAAGGAAGAAGAAGAGAGGCAATGTGTAAAACAGTGTAGAAGAAAGTTGAAGAGCAATAACAAAAATAACCACCAACAGAGGAGGAGAGACGACATATACAGGACAAGGAGATTGCTCAACAGATTGAAGAATTAATTGAGATTGTAGACATGGAGGAGGAACCAGAGCCAAATAATAAGAATTTCGACCTGATTTTGAGTACACAACAGATCACCATTCAGTCTCCACCATCTCTAGCAGCAGATTTAACTCCAGGCGAGGACGAGGAAGTTGTTCCTCTTGATGATGATCCAGTTATGGACACATACAATCTTTCGTATGATGAAATTTAGAGGAAGACTGTACAAGAGCATAAGAATCACTTTCCGGATGACCTCGCAAATCCTGCATTCATTAGAGAAATGGTGATTGTCTTTGTATGCCCTTTTTAATCGCTTGTTTGTATTTGATACATAGAAAACTTTTTCTCCATTTTCGTGCAGTAAGTTATAAAAAAATTACATCATCAAATTATTTCTTCAAATATTTGTTAAAATTGAATTTTGTTAATCATGTTACCTAAATCTAATCAGTTTTTTCATCATTAATAAGTTAGTTTAATCTTATTTAACTACCCCAATTATTTTTTTTTGGAGTGAAATGCAAGTGGATAATGGAAAAGAGAGTTGATGTTTGACCCCTCCTGTGGGTCACCAGTCAGAGGTTAGGTTTTTGAGAAAGACACAAAATGTGTGAGGTGAGAATCCCTAACACCCGACTTAGAGTGGGACCGTGAGGGTGTTGATTTCAAAACAACCACAAGTAGCTTATCTGAGAGTTTATTGACCTAGTCGTAACAACCATAAATAATAAAACTTTTTAAATATCATGTACTATTTTTCCTACTACTTAAACATAAATGGATTATCTTTATCTTCCACCCATTAGCTTAAAAATAAACTAAAAATTCAATTTCATTGGATTATTATGAAAAGTGTGATGTGTAGGGCTTACAGATGCTCAAGAATTTAATGTAACCTAATTATTAAAATGATCAATGTCAATCCAAAATGAAATCATTAAATATAAATTAAATTCAACAACTAATTATTAATTTAATGACTGTAAATATGCATTTTGTTTTGGTTAGATTGAAAGCGAAATATGCTAATTATCTTCTATATGGTGGATGACTTTAATATAGTTAAATGTTGAATTGGTATATCAAAGTCTTTTTGTTTTGATTTTTTTTCTCAATAATGAATTAATTACTAAAACAAGTCAATGAAGTAGAAGATCGAGATCCAAACCTGCATCTATAATATCTTATGTCTACTAAGAAATATGCATCAATTCTTAAGTTGACGATCAATCTCTTATTTTCGATACTTTATTCATAACTAGTAACACACAACTCTCAATGTATAGCACTCATGGTTTGCATTAATATCAGGTTTCAATGCATCATAATCAAGCGTGGCATTCATATTTCATTGATGCAACATATAATAAAAAATCATACCATTCCAATGCATAGCAAACAACAAATCTAACTATGTGTAATCAACCTTCAAAAACCTATGCTCCAAACATACAAAAAACACAACAAATGCACCAAACATAGGAGTTAACAATGCACAACCTTCCACAAAACGCATTAGGTCATGACCATAATCAACACCGAGGAGTAATACAATGACCAAGACATTGTTTCCTTCAACAGTTCAATAGGATCAAAGCAGAGGGACACAAGGCAGAGGAATAGAGAATGTGGCAAAGAACAAAACAAAGTTTTAATGGCAGCAGTTACATAACAGAAAGCAATAAACAAAAGTTGTGTTCTAGCCCAATCCCAAGAGCCTTGCATAGAAGTGGATGTGAGTTGTATAAAAATTATCAATAAGAGAGAGTTAACATTAGGGTTTTTGAAGAATATGGAGCTGAATTTATTTGTCTATGTATTTTGATTTAATCCAATTCGTTCAGTAGCAAGTACGCAAAAGTATTCATCAGAATATAAACACCGTCAAATTTTCGTATGAGTTGTCACTGGTAACTACATACTAATTCTATATTCTTCCGTGGTAACTACATTATCTTTTCTCACCATTGGGTTTGTTAGCTTGACCACATTGGGCTTTCGAATCAAGAGAGAAAAGGTATCTGCTTGTCTTTTAGTTCAAAGAAGATAGGTAGTTCTCGTGTATTTGGTCAAAGCAGTTAGGCAACAAGGAAGGTAGGTTTAAGGTTTGGATTCTTGCCACAACATGCATAAAGAATTTTGATTGCTACCACTCCCAAGAACCGTAACCCGATACTCCAAAAGACACAACTCCATTCAATAAATGAGGGGGAAAAATACAAGTCTATACAGAAGTGCATAATATTTTGTTTAGAGTTTGTGTCTTGGTATACAATATTTATAGATTGATGAGAGATCGAATGGCGATTTGAGGGCCTCAGCGGAGCAAAATCACTTTTAAAATGCTAAATTTGTTTTTATCTGGTACGTTATCTGAAAGCATTGGGACCACCTTATGTGTTGGGTCTAGTTTTTACACGCAAGTTCGGTATTATAATTAGTATATATATATAATATCATATATATATATATTATATTATATAATATATTCATTCTTACCTCCATTAAATCTCTACAAGGGTTTCCATGCTTTTCACCATCAAATTGTTGCACAATATGTTTCAATTTAATCCAATTATGATTCCCATTAGAGTAGGTCAGGAGTTGGGGTTATCTCCCTTCACGCGATGTCAAAGATCCTAGGTCTGATCTTTTACTAAGGGTTGGTCCGACTATACGAGCTACCTCTCATTGACTAGTCTACATAGGTCGAGAGTCAGACTTGTATCCTCTGCACAAAGATTATGTTGGTTTCCTTGACCATCGACTACTAATGGGACCCACCACACGAGGTCGGGTTCAGGACCTGTTCCCTCCTAATGATTATGTCTGCACTCGACTTTTTTGAAAACCTGACTACGATGGATCTGAATAGCAAGAGCAGAACTGTCAAATGCACAAATCAATATTCATTTTATAAAATTAATTTTCCATAATTTAGAATAATATTAAGCTATAGTTGTTGTATCTCTACGCACCAAACTGGCACAATTAGCACATCCTTGGTCAAACCTTAACAATGTGATGAGATTTATAAAAAAATTGGAAACTATTACATAAAACCTAACTATTATTATAGCCAGAATATGTCATGTCTTGAGTTACAGTCATGATAATGAATTTAGATCCCTCCAAGCCAAGATCTGCTCCTTGATCTTTATCCAGACATTTAAACATATTGTATATATGTAGTCTGGGCTATGAAATCCTATGAGTTGTGTTTCAATCCATAAATTATATAATGAAATAAGATGAAATACAAGCTTCAACTCAAAAATCATATTAAAAACAATTAAAGAATCTTTAGAATAATTTAGACAATGTAATTTGGAATAATGTTTTTAAAAATTAAATAGATTTTATTATTTTTTGTCCTTACACTCTAATTAATTAATTAATTGTTGTACCATAGTGAAATGTTGATTGGTGAACATGACACGAAAAGTACGTGAGCCCATTGTATCACACACGTAGGGTGACATCCACCCTCAAAATCCATAGTCGAGGATACGACGGTGGACTGACGCCATCCTAAAATTTTCAGCAAAACTATAATGCTAACTATATAAATCGAAAAAATTTCATCAGTACAGACAAAATAATATAGATCGACCAACCATAGATATCACTACACAAGTAGTGACATAATAAAACAATTCACAAATTTAAATATTATCTTTGTAATTGTATGTTTCCCTAACTTCCTTAGCGATATAAAACAATAAGAAAACACTCCTTTAAATTTAACATAATAGCTTTATTTTTATTAATTGAATTTACTTTCATTGAATTTTTTATCTCCATGTTATTAATGTTTATTTATATAATGAAATGGTTATAAGCATAAAATGTATTATTTAAAAACTATATATATCTATGAAGGCTACGAGTTGACAATTGGGTAATGTGAAAAAAGAGTCCTATAACCTAAGTTCCAACAGAAATAAAATATTAGTTTATTTTTACCTTGACTTTTTTTAATTTTAGTCTTATTAATTATATGTAGATATTCTAACATTAAATTTAATTGATAAACTAGACATTTTTTTATAAAGGTACATAGAGTCCAATATTTTAATTTTATTATCAATGATTATTGAGTAGATACTATCTATTTAGTTTTGACATAATATTCTAGAATATTCTTAGTCATATTTATAGATTAAATATTGAGATTTATCTCTAAAGTAGTTATGTTCTTTCTTCACTTTTAATTAAATTGATTAATTGAAAAAATGTATTATGAGCACGTGACATATAAACCATGACACATAGTATTGTAACAAAGCCTATTTATTGAATATCCATGGTAAAGGAGAGTGAATCTTCATAGTTAATAATATTAGATATTTGTTATATATATATAATATATATTATAATAATTATATATATATTATTTTTATATATATATTATATATATATATATTTTATATATATAATTAAAATCATATAATAATCCTTTATAGAATTATATAATACTAGCCTAGATCCAACTTAACTCCAAAGCCAAGAGGGATCTAACTTTTTGTGGTGCAAACCTCTTATTTGAGTGTAAAATTTGAGGAAAGGTTTGCACCTCGAGAGATTTAATCTCTCTAGGAACTCAATATATCTAGAGTTAAGATGGATCTAGGATGGTTTGAAACATATAAGCTCACTAGTTCTAACAGTTTACTTGGAGCTCCCTTTGTAAACGATAAAACCTAGTAAGCTTCTCCATTATAGTATAAAACCCAATAAAATATATATACCTTTGTCTTAACTATCCCTCGTTTAATATCATACAAAACAACATGGAAAAACATAATCTTTGAAGTCAATGTAACAAAGTGAGAAAGATTATTTTTCCGAAGATTTAAGTTTGCTCTAGATAAAATCTTTTCACATAAGCTAAGGGCACCTTTGAATATGCTACATTATAGAAGAATACCACATGCAAAACCATGGGTTGTGAAAACTTGGCGCCCATAAGCCTCCATCCATAAATTTACTATTTTATCTCAATTTTATTTTAATTATTAATTATTAACTTATTTTGTTTCTTATTTTTCTTTTAGTTTTAATTTTCCATGAATTTAATAATTAGAGAAAAATACCATAGAGAAAACCATGGGTTGTGAAATTTATTGTTTTGTCTCAATTTATTTTAATTATTAATTGTTAATTTCTTATTTAATTTT
Organism: Pinus taeda; assembly: GCA_000404065.3. NCBI lineage: Eukaryota > Viridiplantae > Streptophyta > Pinopsida > Pinales > Pinaceae > Pinus > Pinus taeda. Next base: position 3,521 of record APFE030601195.1, on the reverse strand, counting down.
GTAATTTATATTTATTTAATTTATTTAACCTTTATATTTTATGTAATTTGGTCAAGCCTTACATTTAAAAAATATTCACATATTTAATTCCCACACATTTAACATCTAACACTTACATATCTCATCTAACCCTAGCCATCTCCCCCATACTGGGTTGTAGAACTCCTCATGGAACAATTATTAATAATATTAAAATCATTTAAAATAAAGTTATAAATTGGTTAATTTTTTAGATTTTTAATTTTTTTGACAATGTGAGGTGTCTCATGGGGTACAATTTGTGATGTCTATGGGCGTTTAAGCTACTTTTCATAATTTTGAGTATTGAAGGAGGTATTTCCATTCAATTTTCATATATTTCTATTGGTAGGAGACTAAGTTTCAATGATTTATTACCATGGAAACATGCCAAGTTATTGCTATGAAATTATGAGAAAAATATGATTACTTTTAAATGTTTGCAAAAACTTTAATGATACTTTAATTTACAACTAAAAAACCAACATGTGCCAATCCTTTGTAGTGTGAGATATCATGAAGGATTGCTTTTTGGAAAGAATAAATCCAATTCATATTGTAGTCCAAGCCATGTAAAAGGTATAAATTCGTTTATTGTAAATGTTGAAAAGTTATCAAAGAATGTGACATAGTATTTACAAGTAATGTGGGCTTTAAGTGTTACATTATTATTTCTTATGACATATTAGTAGAATTGAATATATAAATATATATAAATGTAAATATTAATTAATTAATTAACAAAACTTGCAATTCTGTCAATTTTAAATATAACTCTATATATTATGAATAACACAAATACTTTATAAGATAAAATTATTTAAAAACTAAAAAAAATTAAAATAATAAAAGTCATTTTAAAAATCATAACAAAAATAAGTAATAGAATCTATTAAAATTCATAACAAAAAAAAATTAAAAAGAAAAAATTTAAAATAAACTTTTAATTGACGATTAGTCGGTAGAATTGAATGCATATTTTCACTTACACACCCAACAAAAATCATTAAAATAAAAATACCAAAACATTGTCTTATTTTTCTCAACCACATTTTTATTCATTCGTTAACTCTATATATCCCATCACACCTACTTTTTAAGTTAAAATTACCAAACTTTGGAAAAATGGTAGATAATCAATAACATAATCATATTAAAACCGCTAAAATGGTGGTGGTCCAAACGATTTATTTTATTTTGTATTTTTTCGGCTTTCGGGGAAATAATTTACGGCACACCACCAAATTCAATAATGAAACCATTAGTTTCGAGGACCACGCGAAACGATTTGTCTTTCTTCACACGCAGTACTAGTCAATTCGGCCCCGCGTACCGAATCGAATACGGTGACCTGTCAACATCTTTTTTTGTTTGGTCACTAACATTCTTCCATTAAAACTTTCTTTACTTGTATGTCCGTGAACATCGGAGTTGTAATTTCAAAATTATAGGTTTAATAATTTTAACGTCTAAGTTCGGGAAGATTTTCAAAATTTTTTCATTAATTCTGTGTTAAACTCCATTAATTTTTGCCAACCTGTAATCTACAGTTATGGAACTAAACTGTAGCTTTTCCTTAATTTCTGGAAACCAACTGTAGTAGTTTCCTTAAATTAAGGAAATCAACTGCAGTTAATTAATTTTTTTGGTTGGAGCTTCTGAAGTGGTCCATTACTCCATCTAGAGTTCTCTGCCTCGATTTGTGGAACAACTGACACATAGCCATTAGAAGCTTGATGAAAGCTTGGCTATAAATTCATCTGTTTGGTCCCCAAGCTAGCATCTCAATCCCCTTCAGTTGTTTACACCATCTAGCTGAGAGAGCATAGCTTGGAAGTGCCTTCAGATTTTCTGTGATTTTTCCTTTTGCTTGGATTGAAGCTGGAGTGCTGTTTCAGTGACGAAACAAGTGGACTGTGGTTTGCAGCAAGAGCGTTATCAATGGCTGGAGGTAATCCTGGACATCTAAAGTTTCATTTTTTAGATTCTTTAAAGCATATAGAATCGATGTTACAGATTTTTCTTACATTGGTATCAGAACTTAAGTTTATCTCTGCCTTGGGACGCCTTTCTTTTTATTAAGAAGCCTAAATAAAAAACGCGAACAATACCTCACGATCTTAGTTTTTATTTGTATTTTCCGTTGGATTTCAATTTTTTTTTTGAGGTAATTCTTTCCCGTGCCTTTTGATTAGAGTTTTAAGGGGGCCTGGACTTTGGAAACTGCCCTTCTGTTCTAACTCTATTTTGAAATTGAGAGATTGAACTCGGCACGTCTTGAACCTTTTATGGTTTTTCCTTTCGGGCTGCAATGTGAAGTTTGTGGCTGCTTTTTCTTTCTTTCCACAGATTGTCGTTAGATATCTGCCTTGTTTACATGCCAAACAAGGCACACATTTGGCATTCCGAAATACAATTGGAAATACAATGTTTTTATTGTTTATTTTCTTATGGTGTTTTGGTGCCAACAGCTTCATCCCGTGTTTGCTATGTTTGGAAACACTTTCAATTCATCTTCTGCGAAAGTTCCATTAACCAGAAGCCCCTTTTCATTCAGCCTCCCTCTACCTTACAATTTTCTGCTAGCTTGACTTCAAACGTGAAGGGTTAGTGCAGTAAGAACTATATATAGCGTTGCACAGCAAATGTAAACAATTTATTTTCAAAATTAAGGACTAAATAGAACTTTAATGACATGTTTTGTTGGTGAATCTGTTCATTGTCCAACATTTTGATGTTAGCAGCGATCGATTCAACATCTTAACTTGCATATACGGCCCCTAGTAACTATTATGTTAGTCATCCATCAGATATTTGGGAGCTTCTGGCTTATCAGAGTTTCCCTAGATGCGTTGCACTGAGTCGAGTTCTCCTTTGCTACTGAATGTGTTGAATTTCGTTTGCCTGCCCCTTGAAATTCCAAATCTGTATACGACAGTTTTCTTTGCCCCCTGCATCCTTCCGAGTAATTCTAAGGCTTTTGCGAATATCATTTATTTCCGCACTAATTTGCCTTAGCCATTGGGGTTTAGCGCCCAAATTGGTGCATCAAATCACCTGCTACATAACAAGATTACATTTGTACAACTTTTTGATACTGGACTGCTGTTTTTGAAATATTTAGTAAATTTTAATTTTTTTTTTAGTTTCTGATTTATTTGTTAGAAAATTATATATTACGGAGCAATGGAACACATGAAATAATGCATAAATATAAACACAGAAAACGCACAAAACAAGAGAGACACAGATATACGTGGTTCACCCAGCTTGGGCTACGTCCACCCCGAACAGCCAGTCCCTCCTTTATATTATCCAGCAAAATGAAGAGACACAACCTACAGCAAATCCGCTGTAATATCCTGTCTTCTCTCACAGTCTCACCTCTCTGTTTCTCGCTCACACAGAATACACATCTATCTCACAGCCTCAAATACAATACCCTCATACAAAGAGAGGGGTTGCCTTCTAGGGCAAAAAACCCTAAACTAAACATAAGTTCT